>JAFBJQ010002663.1:0-41061 GCA_016785345.1 Trinectes maculatus
ACATCACAAGCTCACCGATCATTATGATATACTGTAAATAGATTTTTTTTAAAGTGAAGAGTTAATATCATAATAAAGATGTATTTTATTTTTAGCATCTCTGGTGTTTTTTTTTCTTGTCTGGGTTTATTCATGAAGTATCTGTATCCTGTACAGTTTGTATCAGATCTTAACAAGCTATGAGGGTGACAGGTGTCTGTGTGTACGCTGCAACCCACTGTTATGGATCATTTGATCACTCTTCTGAATGCATTTCCAGTTATGGATGGGGTGGGGGGTTGAACATTTTGTGTGTTCCTTTATGTCACTGCATATAAAACAAAGGTGCAACGGAAACGTTAAACATGTTGAATTTCCTGTTTGTCAGGCAACTGCACACAGTGGTTAGTGTAAACAAAGAAGATAACTTGTAAGACTGCTGTCTGGACATGGAGACAACCAACAGTTGGAGGAATTTATTTACATGTTTATATTTTACTATCACACGTCGGGATTAGTGTAAGAGAGCTGAGAGTGGGCAGATAAGGGTAACGCTCAGAATGGAGCGTCCTCGGAACCAAAAAAATCAATGTTGTTAAGTTGTTTACGCCCAAAGATGGGATCTGAGAGGGATTATTTATTCAAATCTCATTGCTTCTCTGAATATATCAGCAACACCGCCTTAATAGAAATTAAGCTGCAGTAACCGACCGGAGCACATTTGTATTTGAACGTGGCAGAGGTTTAATCAGGGGCTTCAGTGTCACTGAAATTCTTCTCTGTCACGCTTACTCATGTTGCCATTTAAGAGCAGGGGTGGTATGTGGGTTTTTTTTTTGTAATGATACTGTTGATGATAGTGTTGATCTATGGCAGCAAGGCGGAAGGCTGATCCCCGCTTGCGTCATTCGGCATGGGCAGAAATAACATGGAACTGGCCTTATCTGCTATGCAGGTTGTGTAAAGGTGTCAGGTTTCCAGGTGCTGCGACATCTGGAGGGTAGTGTAGGAATGACAGTTTTTCAAGATATAGTGTCATATATTAAAGCTTCCTGCCACCGCTGGAAACGACACTAATGGATGTGAACCAAATGGCGACGCAAGAGGCCATAAAAACAACGATGACCCGACAAATATTTTAAAGCTCCACATAAGGGGAACTGCAGAATTGCTGATAACTCTCTGTGAACGTTTCTGTATGAGTGACTGCTATCGCATTACACAGCCATTTGATCCATTACTGATATAAAAATATTGATTACACCAGTATTTTTGGGGGGGAGAGGGGGTGGGTGGCCTCCTTGGAAATAATGAGCTTTATGAGCTATATCCTTTTTGCTCATTGTTTCCTGGCTGTCTCTGCTCAACATCGGAGTAGCATCTATTAAGAGTTCATGAACGCCCCATTAGTCTAGTCAGCTGTGCGGCCCTCTAAACTTTTACAGTCACAGATTTCCCTTAACATCACCTAATTAATCTTAGCCACATAATTAATTTGCCTCCTCGCCCCACACGCGGTAAAGCCAGTAAACTGGGGCTGCAACGAGGATTAATGGCCTGCTACCTCCTGTCGACCCACCACCACCACCACCCAGGTCGTAACACTATTTTCCTGTCGAACTTTCGGGACTAACTTGGAGTCGGTCGGTCGGCCATCCACCCCACACCCCCTCCCTGCTGATAGCCCACACTAGCCGTTCCTGAAGGGGCCTGTTTCCTCCAAATCACAACCAGCCATTCTGGTGGATGATGGGATCCAGTGGAGCAGAAACCCTTCTGCAGTCACCAAGGCTGCAGTCCTGCTTTAATTAGAATAGATTGTTTGTCCACTCAGTGTGTGAAGCCTAGCAGAAATGAAACATGCACCCACTCTTTAACTCTTTGTGTTTACTTCTTGGCCAAACTCCATTCTGCACCTCCCATGTAGACTTTACATGTGAGTCACAGTGGTAACGCGTCCGAACTCTGCCACACGTCTGATAATATCATCGTCACTTCCTGACATGTGGTCTTCTACTCGCTGCTGATACAGGTGTATCCAGGTTAAAATGATAAATGGCATACATTTAATCAACGTTATCATGTAGTCCAACCTGAGATGGGGCTGTGTGAAATCACCTGCAGCTGTTGTTATTATTGTTGCTGTTTCACAATAATACATTTTATTAGTTTTCTTAGTCATGCAGTCTTATTTGTTTTAGTCAGGTGACGTCACGGTTTCGTAAAAAACACAGTTTCCGGCAGAACTTACGACGAACCCGGGTCACGTGACCACGAAGACACGCGCGAGGCGCAGCTGTTGCCCAAGTGAAAATGTTCCGCCTCTGATTGGTAAAACGTCACCTGACGGGTAACGAGGAGGCAGGAAACGCTCGCGCTCCAGCTATGGGTGAGTGTAACGTTCACGTGCGTGTTAACACACAGACTCGTCCATGACAGTGAACCTGTGGAGAAAGACGGAAGTTGACGTTTGCGTTTGGTGACCAGAACTATTTGGTTTATTATTTAGTATTTAGAACAAATGGTTGTCTCCATTTGTCAGCTGCCATATGTATAAATATGTGTGTATAAACCAAGTCACAGTTTAAAGAACAGACTAAATCCACTGTCCAGGTTTGGAGAGACAGTTGTGTAGTGTTGTTGGATTGTAAACATTGTGTATTAGTGTGTAAAAGATGAACCAAAACCAAAAAAAAAAAAAATCTTTCAGCTGTCAAACAGGTGACTGATTTCAGGGCCCTTCCCATTTCCCCCTCTATATACAGAAAGCTATTTTGGTAGTAGATGGCTACATTACTGTGAATAAATCGAATCATCTTAATTAAATACCACAGCGTATGACTCAAAGTTATGATTCTCTCTCTGGCGATCGCACACATCATCAATTTCCCAGCATGCTTATGAGGGTTTTTGCTTTCGCAGCCTGACGTTGCTACAAATAACGTTTAGAATGTTAGATCAGAAAAATGTGGAGGGAGATGCTTCCTCGATCCCGTGTCTGAGCTAATGGAACATAAGTACACATGTTATTTGGGGGAAAGGAGTAGGGGGTGGCTCGTGCTACACCGTGTGATGTATGTGTGCACATTCCCATCAGTCCTTTCATCTTGGCTGGGGTGAACACATGCTGCTGTGTGCGAGCCAGTCATTGCTGTGCTCTGTTATCACTCATTTCCTGGCATAGTGTCCTCTGGCAGAAGAATCATCGTCAATGGCCAACGATAACTGGCCATATATGTGTGTGTGTGTGTGTGTGAGACGTGTGCTGGGTCAAGGTTTTGTTTACCACTGTGTGCGTCTGTTAATTTGAATGTGCAGTACTTGTGGGTCTGATTATTTATGTGAATCTAGGCAGGATTTGTCAAACAACCAGAAAATCTCCACGGGTTGTGTTACTGGAATTTTGTGTCTTTCGCTCGAGACCACACCAGTGAGCTTGTTTGAATACTTCTGTTGCTGCAGTGTTATTTTGTCTCCAAGAGAACGTTGTCTCACTCTCTGCAGCGCAGTCAGCTCTCCAGGCTCCATACAAATGTTCTTTGCGTACACGCTGCAGATGGTTCAAATCAAAGCTAAATGACATGTGTGAGGATCACATTACAACACGATGTTTTTTGTGCGTGTGCGGCTTTGATTGCAGTAAGAAACGCTGCTGCTCATTAAAACCACATGTTGGCCCGTCCCCTGGTAGCTGTGTCATGCCGCTGTGTCTAATCCTGTTCTAGGCCAGTGGAATACAAAACACATATTAATGATACACTAATTAAAATGAGGCTTCCTCATAAGTAGTGATGACAGAAACAGGGCCGGGGAGGTGAATCTGATTGGCCAAACCCAGTCTGACCCCCCCGATTCAGCACTTTCCATAGCAGCTCAAGTACATTCCGTCCAAATCTGACTGATTGCATAAGCAGAACTGAATGAATTAAACAAAATGTGCTTTACACGCAAAAAAACATTGATTTGATTTGACATTTCTCATGCTTGAGATATTTTTGATACATTCAAGATTTTCCTCATAATCTCATAACACTGCAGTAAAGGTCCTCATGCGTCAACTCGAACTGCAGGACCCTGGACCCGGCACCAGGTCTGTTTAACATTATGGGTAATAACCAAGTGGACCTAAGCAGACCCAGCCCTGGCAGCACTGATCAAAGTCCAGTGTGGGGGAACCATCTGTGCAAGCCAGTGCCCCCAGTCTGCTCAGGAGCTGAAAGGTCAGAGGTCAGAATGGTGCAGAGGGTGCCGGGTGAGGCAAATATGATGATTGTAAAGAAGCTGTGTTTTGTCATCTGTCACAGCCTGGGACCGGGGAGAAGCTGCTAATGTTACATGAAGACATAGAGTTTGGGTTTGACAACTTTGAATGGACGAGTCAAAGCCATCAGATGAGACAATGCTCAGGTTTCCGCCTCGCAGTTTCGTTTAGAGATTCAGCACTTCCCATAGCAGCTCAAGTACATTCCGTCCAAATCTGACTGATTGCATAAGCAGAACTGAATGAATTAAACAAAATGTGCTTTACACACGCAAAAAAACATTGATTTGATTTGACATTTCTCATGCTTGAGATATTTTTGATACATTCAAGATTTTCCTCATAATCTCATAACACTCCAGTGAAGGTCCTCATGCGTCAACTCGAACTGCAGGACCCTGGACCCGGCACCAGGTCTGTTTAACATTATGGGTAATAACCAAGTGGACCTAAGCAGACCCAGCCCTGGCAGCACTGATCAAAGTCCAGTGTGGGGGAACCATCTGTGCAAGCCAGTGCCCCCAGTCTGCTCAGGAGCTGAAAGGTCAGAGGTCAGAATGGTGCAGAGGGTGCCGGGTGAGGCAAATATGATGATTGTAAAGAAGCTGTGTTTTATCATCTGTCACAGCCTGCGACCGGGGAGAAGCTGCTAATGTTACATGAAGACATAGAGTTTGGATTTGACAACTTTGAATGGACGAGTCAAAGCCATCAGATGAGACAATGCTCAGGTTTCTGCCTCGCAGCTTCGTTTAGAGTCCAGGTTGTTAGATAGTAGACAGGTCAGGATTCCGAAGGGCAAATAAAGCCAGGGTATTTAATCAGAACGACCTTGGTCTCGGAGCTTAAAGGCAGCTTGTCAAACGCGTGGACACAAAATGTCTGTCAGAGCCGAGATGCAAAGACAGCATCTGTGTGGGATCCTCCACATCACGGCGACCTCTCCGTTCCTTACATTCCCTCTGAAGTCAAGAGGAGAAGTGCGCGCAGATCAGCGGCGGAAACCTCGACTCGACGCCAAGATCAAACGCGCTCTCTAACAGTCCTGAGGTCTGTTACACCTGTCAGCGTTTCCAGGTGCTCCTCCGACTCTCCGTTCCCCCCAACAGGAACAGGTTAGAGCATTAAAAGCCCCCCAGAGAGCGGCGAATGGCGAAAAGGAGGAGAGAGGACATTGATCTGGTTGTGTAAGGGTGCAGTTTGCCATAGGTCAATGAGTTTCCATCAGCTTTTCCCCCTTTGGTCAATATCCACCTGGAGAGTCTCCGCAGAGACATTGTCTCTCCCTAGCCCTCAGCCACTTATATTTATCTCCAGCCGGTTGCTTTCGATGGGAACAGAAGCCAATAGTGAGAGGAAAGGTTAGGAAATGGGAAAACACGATGAGCACTACACGCTCTGGACAAATAGACCAGCAGACACTGTTTTTTTTACCTGTGTCCACAGGTTTTCTAACGTCAGAACAGGCTGGTGGATTTTACGCCCGGTTGGTTTAATTGCAATTAGAGGTTTATTTCTCAGCATCACAATCAGCTCGAGTTCGAATAGAAGAAGGACACGTGACACAGACGGAGGATGATCTACATCCTGTCCCTCCTACTGCCTTGAACTTAAAGGCGTTAAACCAGACTTGGTTCCTTTAGTGGAAAATAAAAAGTACTACAGGCTATATGGCAGTGCCTCATTTAGTGCTCCATTGGTTATTTCAATATAATCGGGCAGTTGCGTGTCTGTTAGTCGGAGAGCGTTGTGACATTGTACAATATTCTACAATGCAGATTATTTTTTAATTAGACGTCGTTTGGTCCCAGTCAGCAGCGTCTGGTCCAACGCTCCAGCCTCTGTTTTAAAGGTGGCTCTCAGAGTTTAGCTCCGAGTCAATGAGACTGTTTTGCATATTACCTTGGCAACTGGCTTTTTCATCATTAGGGCTACTGTTCAGAATTTACTTGATAGTAGTTTCATTCAAAGCGGACATTTGGTATGGAAATGTGGCTCCTCCCTGCCTTGACAAAGCGAGGCGCTCAACAGAAAGGATTTTGTTTCGAAACTGAAAAACAAGACCCGCATTAACATATCAAGGAGCTGGGAAGAGAGGGATTTGGGAGATATTCTAAACATCTCCACAGTGGATCTGACAAAGCATGTCTGGAGTTTATTGGAGTTGCGTTTCACACATGTGAATCTTAATTGTAATTCAGTGTATTGCTTTCCCCGCTCTCTCTTTCCTTCCTGTCTTTCTCTCAGGTGTCGAGAAATCCAGCTTTTCTTTTTTTTCAATTTATTTGCCGTCGCTGTTTTGCCTCGGCGATTTCCATATGTGAGGGAAAAACCGCCAGACAAACGAAACCTCGTCTCGCACAGAGCCGCCACGTAGGTATGTTTACACTTCCATCTGTGCGGCTTGAATTAAGCCTGTAACTCCCATAAACAGATGCTCATATAACTTCTCAGGGCCGTGTTTACATTTCCGCCGTCAAACGAGGTCAGCGGAGCTCCTCTCTGTCTTGTGGCATAGTTCTTTTTTTTTGTTTGTTTGTTTGTTGTTGTTATTTTTTTGTGGAGGAGATGACAAGAAGTGGTGCTGGTGGTGTGTGATAGCAGTGTGTTGCTGCGGGGGGCATTAGCTGGTGTCTGAGGGGGTGACGGGAAGTGGGATGCGGGGGTGTAATGTCTGTCTACTTCTGTTCCCCTCTTAATTTCACACACTGTTGAGTCAGCGTATTGACTGACTGCTCATGGTGATGCTGGCGGTCCAGCAGCTCTGCAGCGGAGGCGGTGCATATAACTCTTCCCCGCTGCTCCATTTCACCATGTAGGACCTTCCACTTATTTAATACGCTGACGCAAAGGGCCATTCTCGCCTTCTCAGACAGCTGTGCGTGTGTGCTGCGCGTATGACGCTCTCATCCGCTTGTAGCTGTGGACCTTCCCCGCAGGACCGTGTGCACGCTACGTCTCTGTGTGAGAAAGGAGAAGCAGAAGAGCGTCCTACATCTGAAGGCTCTTAGCACCTTCGAGTCCCAATGCGAGCTCTGCCTGTCGCATCAGTACCCTTTTACTCTGTTCCACTGAAGTTGCCAATATTTTGGAGATCAACTGTGGACAGAAATATAACTTTTTTTTTCCACCCGAACAGAAGAAGTCTAATATCTAAAGATGATGAGCATAAAGGTTGCAGACAATATAGGCTCAGCAGAGGCTGCAAAGACAAATCACTTACTCTAGTAATGTGATTGTTCCAGATGTGGCTCATGCTACCTTTGCTGACCATCTCAGACAAGCAGGTGAAGCCTTGTGCAGCTAATGACCCAACAGTGTCTGATCAAAAGTACAAACCGATATCACCACTCTGGAAAACATATTGTCGTTAAATGCATATGGATCTGTGTGAGGGGGAATATGTGGTGGATGGAAAACGCAGTAGCTTTGAACTGCTTTCGCAGATACAAGTTGTTTTGACAAATTTGATTTTCCTGGAGAAATAAGGCACAATTATTAGAATAAGTCCCAGGATGGGAGAAAAAAAAAATAATTCAATGTTCTTTCAAGTAAAGTGGCTGTCAACCAAAAAAAAGGAACAAAATTAGATAAATCCAAGTCGCCCCAGACCCATAGTGTTTCAACAATTGTTTCGCCTGAATCCCTTGAATCGCACCTCCTCCAATCTGCAAGCCAATCTTTTTCCAAATCACAGGAAAGTTGCTCGAGCAATTCTTAGGGGGAAGATTCAATAAAACAACACAGACAGTAAATCAAATCTGTCGCGGTGGGAGAACATAGTGAAATTGGAGTATAGTGAAATTGGCCCCCCTTTTTTTTTCTAGGTCACAGGAATGAATAAGGTAACTCACCAACTGGTAATCTGGTTGCTGTCACCTTGCTCCATGACTAAAGGCCCTTATCAGCCACGACAGTGCCGGAACCGTTTTGTTCGCGGGGTGTAAATAACGTTACATCGGTCATGAAGCAAGATAAGGTGTTTCATGAAATGTGAGGCACGTTAATAGATTTTGACAGGTGGCTGATGTGCCATGAGGCTGGTGTGGTGGTGGTGGTGGTGGTGGTGGTGGTGGGGGAGCAGGAATATGTGCACGAGCCGTGAGACATCAGTGCAAAATGGGACGGTGCGTCTCCTCCTGATGAGGACATTGTTGCTAACGGTCGCGGGCGCGTGAACAGCAGAGCGAAGCGAGAACCGAACGTTTTCCTCTGCACAAGGCTTCATTACTTTTTCATGTAGCGGTTTGTGTCATTCATCAAGACTATCATCAGCATAGAAACGGAGAAAGAGGAGTGAAGGGAGCTGGTTCCACTTGTTCGGAGGTTCGGTTTTCTCCCTGTTTGTCCACTCCCCCTCTCCACATAATAAACCCCCGGTGTTACAGGCCCTGAGGGGGAAGCTTCCAGCAATAGGTTTCTTTAACAGGAGAGAGAACCATGTCTGCCCCGTGATTTGTTATTCAGTGAACCGCATCTCTGGAGAAATGGATTTACTGGCGTGCCCTCTGCAGAGGAATGAAGGTCGGTCCCTACCTTGGAGATGTCGTTTACTGCGCGATGCATTTGTTAATATGCGGCTTTGAGGAAAAGCTCGCGAGAAAAGAAAAAAAAAAAACATTCAAACCTATTTGGTGTTGTGGTGATGGAGAGAGATGAAAAGAGACGGGTGGAGGGATTAAGAGAGAAGCAGAACTCCTCTCGTGGTTTCTTCCTGTCTCTTCCACCACCTGCTACCACCTCCTGCTGCCTGGTGGAGAAATAATGCAAATGTAGCTGCTGGAGGAAAGTTTCACCTTTGACCCTGAGAATGTGTGAGGCCTCACATTGAGAATGAAGGCAGGACGTGCTTGGTTTTCCACCGTAAAGCATGCACAGCCAGCCGTATGCTGCTGAAGAGTATCATTTAATAGCATCAGTGAGATGTGACTCAGACGTTATAGTACAGTTTGACATTTGGGAAATTCACAGCAAAGCGTTTGATACGAAGATCGATACAGTGAATTTTAGCAGCTTCGCAGTTTAGCTCGGAATAAAGGAGGAGAGAGAAAGAGGCTCTGTCCAGAGGCATAAAAAAATCCACATATCAGCACCTCCGATGCTCAGAAACGAAACGCCAAAGCATACATTACCTGTCTGTCTGCAGTTATAAACCACAGTCAAGTTAATCTCTGTGCCTGCATTAATATCATATTTGTGTTTTGAATATGTGCGTTTTCCCCTGTTTCCAGTCTTCATAGTGAGTTGTGTATGCTCAATGAAAGCAGAGTACTGACTTTCACATCCAACGAGCTGCAGGAAGGCAAAGAAGTCCATTTCCCCAAATGTTGAATTGTTCAATTAAGCAACGTTGCCGCCGTCTTACTACGAGCAGAAATAAGAAAAAGAGAAATAAGAGTAAGAGAAATAAGAGTAAGAGAAATAAGAATAAGAGAAATAAGAGTAAGAGCACACCGATGTCTCTGTTTGATGTCATCATTCCGTCGTCTCGCTGAGATGTTCTGAATATCTAGGACAAACTTCTTGCTTGGGCAACTTCACTATGGAGACAGTTTCCAAACCTCCACTATTCACCTTGTTATGCGCACAGTAAACCACTGTTGTGTTATAAATGTTTTTTTTGTGTGTGTGTCTGGTGTGTAATTGCTGCGCTGTTGCTGCACTTTTTCTTGTGATCCCAGGGGGAGCAGTTAGCAAACTTATCAAGTCTTCTTCTCGAAGTGATGTTCTTCAGCGATATGCTTCAGGAACTTACTACCTCTCAGTTCCTGCTAATGAGTCGCACATATGTCAGAAAGAATGTCGTGTAAATTTTAATGTGTTGCAGAAAAAAATATTTAAACAGCACTTCAACATTCCCTCTGATGCAGATCTTTTGTGGTATGAGTTATGCTCTGAATATAAAGTCCTGAACCTGACTCAGACTCAACACGTTTGGACGTGTTGTATACTCTGACATGGTTTTCAGTGCACCACAGTTGTAAACAAAGGTTATCTGAGCCATCGGTGTCACCTTGTACTAGTCTGCCAGTTGCCCTTTGACCTCTGTCATGAATGAGGTTTTCCTGTCTGCAGAGCTGCCACTCACTGGATGTCTTTTGTCTCTGTGTGCCCCACTGAGTAAACTGTTGAGTCTGTTGTGAGGTAAAGACCCAGGAGATAGTCAGTATCTTCTTCTTCTTCACTATAAACGATAATGTTTTTTTTAATGAAGTGATGCTGAGAGTATTTACTGAGTCAACCAGGAAGCGAGAGATGTGTGATTACTAGCACCACCAAGTGGTGACTGCAAAAAAAAAAACAACGAGCCATCACCACATGTTACATAAGACAAATACAGCTCAGACAATTAGCACACCTCTGTTCACAGTGGAGCCGCAGTGCTATGAGCAGCTATTTAAAGCCGAACCGAGCATCATGAACCATACTGAAGTCGTTTCAGTCCAACTGAGATAAACCACTTTAATTTTCTAAATGAAAACACAATGAAACACAAAAATACATTTATGAAACAAATGATCTTTCACTTGATAATAATTATTATATTCTCAAACCCTCCTTTTTATTGCCGCACACAGGCAGTTGTACGAATGTGTGAGCATCCTCTGTGTAGTATTTACATGTACATCATTTGTATGGGTGCTACACTTCCTGTTAGCAGCTACACTAATTGCAGCTATGGACCTTGCGGTCTACAGAGGGTCTACAGAGGATCTACAAAAGGTCTACAGAGGGTCTACAGAAGGTCTACAGAGGGTCTACAGAGGGTCTACGGAAGGTCTACAGAGGGTCTACAGAGGATCTACAGAAGGTCTACAGAGGGTCTACAGAGGGTCTACGGAAGGTCTACGGAGGGTCTACGGAAGGTCTACAGAGGGTCTACAGAGGGTCTACAGAGGGTCTACAGAAGGTCTACAGAGGGTCTGCAGAGGATCTACAGAAGGTCTACAGAGGGTCTACAGAAGGTCTACAGAGGGTCTACAGAGGGTCTACAGAAGGTCTACAGAGGGTCTGCAGAGGATCTACAGAAGGTCTACGGAGGGTCTACAGAAGGTCTACAGAGGGTCTGCAGAGGATCTACAGAAGGTCTACAGAGGGTCTACAGAAGGTCTACAGAGGGTCTACGGAAGGTCTACGGAGGGTCTACGGAGGGTCTACGGAGGGTCTACGGAAGGTCTACAGAGGGTCTACAGAGAGTCTACAGAAGGTCTACGGAGGGTCTACAGAAGGTCTACAGAAGGTCTACAGAGGGTCTACAGAAGGTCTACGGAGGGTCTACAGAAGGTCTACAGATGGTCTACGGAGGGTCTAAAGAGGGTCTACAGAAGGTCTACAGAGGGTCTACAGAAGGTCTACAGAAGGTCTACAGAGGGTCTACAGAAGGTCTACAGAGGGTCTCGTCATTACAGTCAGCGCACAGGCGATTAACTTCCATCCTCTTTCCCCCGTTGTGTCCTTTAAAACACTTGAACCCCACGAGCAGGACACAACTCATTGAGCTGCGTGGATTAAACGAGCGGAGCGGCTCGTCAGACTCAGGCGCCGCAGGCGATGGGAGTGAAAGTCTACAGAAGGTCTACAGAGGGTCTACAGAGGGTCTACAGAGGATCTCGTCATTACAGTCAGCGCACAGGCGATTAACTTCCATCCTCTTTCCCCCGTTGTGTCCTTTAAAACACTTGAACCCCACGAGCAGGACACAACTCATTGAGCTGCGTGGATTAAACGAGCGGAGCGGCTCGTCAGACTCAGGCGCCGCAGGCGATGCGAGTGAAATGAGCTCCTCAGCTGCTCAGCGTTAATGGGGATGGATTGTGTCTGAGGTGATGTAGAGCCACGCTTATCGGAGGCCATCACAGGGAGACTGATGCCCGCTGCCCCAACAGGCTGCAAGCGTCAGGGCTCAGTGGTCCAGAGGTTGTCATAATTAGACTTGACCACACTGCTGCTCATCTGTTATTCCTGGTCTCACTGTCAAAATGTGTCTATGTACACTACGTCTGTGTGTGTGTGTGTGTGTGTGTGTGTGCGTGTGTGTGTGTGTGTGTGTGTGTGTAAAATATTTTGAGTAATGCCATGAAATAGCACGACAGCTCTGCTTCCTGAAAACGCCTCCGCGCTTTGATTCGTCTTGATTTATGAGTGGGCTCTGACTCGCTGTCAACATGTTAGTGCAATTGTGTTGTAAATGATCCAGTCAGCAAAAAAAAGAAAAAAGAAACAAACAAAGGTCCACGACTGACCTCCACAGCACATCAGCACAGTTTCATTACTTTTGCTGGCACCTAGAAACCACCTGCCACACATTTTCACCCTGTGTCAGGAAACTCACACCAATACATTTGGCATCAGGTGTTTTTAATGATGTTAAATGGCATCTCTGCTATTTCCTGGTTTTAACGCCAGCCAAGAGCAGACCCATGTGTTGATGTTAAATAATAACGTGGCAGTACTGACACGCCTTATCCCACGCCGTAGTTGTCAGCCATATTATAAAAATAAATGCGAGACAAACAGCGTTTGATTTGTCCTCGATTCTCGGAACTCAGAATATCAGAATATTGCAGATGCTTCGTGATTTTGAATAACGTTGTTTACTGGCTGGGTTTTAACAGAAAACCACGCGGTGATATTATCAGTGTTTCTCACCACAGGCGCTGATGAAAACCGTACAGCAGCAGATTGCCAGGTGCGCCGCCGCGTTCACAGGAAATGAACACGTGAGGCAGAGTTCTTGGAAACGTGAACAGCGTTTATCAGTTGGACTTTTGTGTTTTTAATCAGAGAACGTTGAGGAAATGATGTCCAGATGTTCTTTGGGAACATGCAACTTTTTGTGGATGTGTGTGCAGATTTTTTTTTTTAATTTTCAGATTGGAATCTGAAATGTACTAACTCGGCATAATAACACACCACAAGGTTGATCCTTGAGTAATGAAGCGTGTACAAGAAATCATGTTTGACCTTCAATTACTTTCAGTCTTCACCATGACCCCATGACCTTTCATCTTGCGCCATTTCAATTTGTTCCACACATTGGTGCTGATGCTTTCCCATCACGTTTGGCGAATCTTTCCGTTATCTCCAGCTCGTGAGTCTTTATCGGATTTGCATTAGATCTGATATGAACATAAACAAAGGCGCCTCGCCTCGGACTGAACAAGATGCCGGGCTGATGATTGTTCTGAATGTGCTTTGCGAGCCAGGTGAGCCACATCTTATAGCCTAACAGTCAGCGGGATAGCAGTCAGCTCATTAGCCCTGTTTCCTCTCACTCACACACACACACACTTCCAGGGGGAGAGAGACTGGGATAAATCAAGGAATAATCAAGGAAGCGTTCTGGCTGTGAGTTGACCTGAATATCGGCTGAAGCAACAGAGAGCCACAGTGTAAAGTTCCACTCATGCTTGGGGGGGAGGAGGATGTTCTTTTGCGGCCGGGTTCAGCTGTTGCATGGTGCAGTTGTCTCTACGTGGAGCAGCATCATTTGAAAGACGAACGATATGAATGTTCATTTTGACCTCACTAATAAGAGTCGCTGAGAGGGAAGTTGTGGGAGATGGCAGAGGATTAGTTCTGTCTCCAACCAGAGGGGAAACACGACGACGATGTGTAATTATATGTCCTCTGCTAATGGAAGAGAAAAACCTCCTCCTTCTCACCTCTCTGTGTCATGGACGACATTTCCACCTGATGGACCATGGCTCTACTCAAAGTTCACAAAGCCATGACACGCCACTGCAGCATCATATCAGATATCTCCAAGCACCAGGATGATATTTCATATACAGGACATTCGTTTTCTGGTCAGCTTCAGCGGTGCGCCACCTCTGGTCTCTGTGCATCCATCATCTGCTGACCTTCAGCCCGGTGCCCTGACGGCTGCCTGGGGGCACGGGGAAAGTGAGTAATGCGCCCCCCCTCCCCATGATATCCATCCAGTATTATCCGAGCCTGGCGTCTACAGATTCCTATCACTGCTCCCAGCTTTAATTATTCACGCTGCTGAATCACACTTTCATCAGAGAGATAGCCAGACTGGCCAGACTGTACCTGCCCTCTCCCTCTCCCAGATCTAATCTGACCGCCTGACACTATCTCAACCTTCTCCCATAAACCGCAGATTAGAAAAGGAAACTTCTATACTCGCCGGCGCCTTAGCAAGCGACGGGTCGTCTTTAACGAAAGTGTTGAAACTCTGCTTCCGATGCTGTTTGAATTTCAGTCATTTACCCAAAACGGGCCAGGTGTTCTCCATCCACCTCTTCTTACTCTTTCTTCAGTCGACTCCTCAGATCAGATCAGTTCAGATCAGTTCAGATCAGATCAGTTTTCCAATGTTCAAGGTGTCCAACTCCATTATGGCTCTGAGTGCACTGTTTCTGTACAATCATCAGGTCAGAAGAAAACAACACTTCTAAAGAATACATGGTACTGTATAAGAATAATATTACTATAAGATAATAATAATAATAATACAAGAATACAAGTAATATACAGGGGGTCCTCGAGTTACGACAGACGCGAATTACGTCGTTTTCGTGGTTACGACACATCTCCCGTGAACTTCCTTGTTTCGGCTTAAGCAGTTTGCCCCGTAAATATGTACAGACTTCACACGGGAACTAGCGCCTGCCGGATGTCCGTCGTAACTCGAGGACCCCCTGTATTCCGGTATGATGTTCCAAGCCGTTGTTATTGTGTTGCCATCTTAATTTGAGTTAACTGGACCTTTTACTCAAGATTAAATTCCGCAAGACTCACAAATACTTGGTCAGTTTGACCAGTTTAATTCCAAAACAACAACTTACCCATATTACACTCCCCCACCCCCACCACCACCACCACCAGCACCACCACCACCCCCCCAGGCTGACACTCTAGATCTTATTTCTTGGTGACAGGTCCAGGGCAGAGAAGGAGGACGACTGTTCGGGTTTTTTCTTTGTTTGGCTGCTGGGAGTATAGGACACAGGATGAGCTGCCAGATTGACAGGCTGATGGGACTGTCACCGGGGGGGCTAAGGTGTGGAGACGTTCGGGGAGTTGGCGTTTTTGTGGCCCCACCCCCACCACCACCACCCCCCCAGGCTGACACTCTAGATCTTATTTCTTGGTGACAGGTCCAGGGCAGAGAAGGAGGACGACTGTTCGGGTTTTTTCTTTGTTTGGCTGCTGGGAGTATAGGACACAGGATGAGCTGCCAGATTGACAGGCTGATGGGACTGTCACCGGGGGGGCTAAGGTGTGGAGACGTTCGGGGAGTTGGCGTTTTTGTGGCTAAAAAGATAAGCATCAGTGAGAATATGAGAGGCTCGATGGTAATCTCTCACAGGAAGTCAGGCTATACCATTGCACAGGAAACCACAGGAGAGAGGCTGACCTTGTGCTGCAGCTCGTTTTAGACGGAAAAAAAAGACACAGACACAGTTTATGTACTGATCCCAGAGCAGTTTTGAATTAATGTAACGACCAAAAGTGGTCCAGATACTTGTAGATGAATTTTGGGGACTTTTAGCTGAAGATTTCTTATTTTCATGATGTATTTGAACTGAAACCACGAACACTGAACCACTGGACTGTTTGTAAACTGAGTGTATAGTTGTGGCCCGTGTGTGTGTGTGTGTGTGTGTGTGGCAGCCAAGAAGAAGCCTGATCCAGCAGTTTTTCTGCCTCATTTCAGCTGTTATGTGACGATTAATAGTGTTAAGTTTTATGCCTCTCATTGTCTGGATTTAGTTTTATGTGACTGTAGCCAAGCATATTCAACAACCATCAATCTGACGTATACGGCACATGCCGTGACCTGTAACTGTGAGCAACATGTGACTCTTCTGAGCGTAAAAAGAAAACATTGAATTAAGGTGAAATGTAATTATTAAAGGTTAAGCTTAAATCTGTATCTGGGCTCAGCTCTTTGTGTTGATATATAAATGAAGCCAGGAGACAATCTAATTAAATGAGGAAATGTCACCCTGCTTCCTACTGCACGTCAGATTTAGAAAAATACCCATAGCGTTGGCAAATTAATTTATGGCTCATTCACTGTACAAATGCTCTGAGCCTAGTTTTCAGTTTCAGAATAGATTGTGTGTTTTCTTTTTTTCACATGGTTTGTACAGAAATAAACACAAACACGCACACACACACTGCATGGCACACACACACTACACAGGAAGCACTGAACGCAAACCTCGGAGTTTTCAAATGTCAAGAAGCTGATGCAGAAATTAGACCCACTTAAAAATAAATGTGTGCTGAAGTACTTTGGTGACGCTCATGACTGAAATAAAAAAAAAATCATAGCATGGTTACACAAAAAGAAACTGTCTACACACAAACCTGTTATGTTGAGTGAAGACACATTAAAGGGCAGTTACTCAGCACGCAGGAAGTCATTTCCGGTTACTGCAGTGGGCTATTTATCTCAGACACTGAGACGAGGCAGGAGTTGATGTGTGTATCTTAGTGACAATAAGTAAACTCTTTACCTCTGTAAACTACAGACAGACCTTCTCCATACACACAGACACAGATGAACAGGTAAGTCACTTTTAACTGCTGTGCTGCTATGTCTTCTGTTAAACATGATGCCGATCATGTATATATATCATGTGTGCATATACTGTATATGTATACACACACACACACACACACATATACAGTATATATATGTATATATATATATATGTGTGTATATATATATATATATATATATGTGTGTGTGTGTGTGTGTGTGTGTGTAATAGTGATTTTCGGCAATTTTTTAAAAATTGCAATGGTCAAAGAAAAATCCTTATCATTGTTCACATAATTTGTTACATATACAATAGTTAAGGTAATTTAAATACAAGAATCTGAATGTGGAATAATGTATCATAAATAATAAACTATATGCTTATTATATATTATTATTAATATGTTATTATTTATTATTTGAGCATCATCTCGCTCTTTGATTTGATAAAGGAAAAAGAAATTGTCATCCTTAATGAAAAAGTGTTTCATTAAAGTCTGATGGAGACTTATGTTAGAGACTGTTCGAAATGTCCAAACAAACATCTCTGTGTAGGTGTAGACAAGAACCACATTCTTCTGCTTGTGTAACTGTAGAGGAAGTCGAGTCCAAGGACAAAGCGCGTTGGAGGGCCACGGCCTTTCGTGAATCAGCAGACCAATGATGTTTTTTATTTTTGTCTCACCCTCCTGTTAGCTGCGGAGCGAGAGACGAGCCATGAGTCAGCTGTGATAATGGTGAGTTATGGAGGCTGTGGATGCAGCGTTTCCCTGCTGGTTGCACATGAATGTTCCCCGGGGGAAACTTTGGGACAGTGATAATTACCTTTTAGTACTGAAATGAGAAAAGTCCGACTTTCTGATCTGTCATTATTAGAGCATAGTCAGAACAACACAGTGCCCACGGAGATGAAGTTCACAGCATTTTTATTATAATTTAAAACTGTAGTTTTTTTAAATATTTATTTTAGGGATAAACTGAAAAAAACAACAACACAATGGATTAAGTTAATTTATTTATAATGAATTTATTTAATCATAATCTCCCAAATTATCTTACATTCATAATATGGATTTATTAATGTTAAGGAATGTTATTAATGTTACTAATGTTAGGTAAAGTTAGGTAGAGTTCTATTTGTATGTGTTTGATCTCTTAGAGGTGAAACATATACATATACATATACATATGCATATTATTATTATTATTATTATTATTATTATTATTATTATTATTATTACAGTATATTTAAAGATGTACTTTTGGATAACTTTTCAAAAACCTTTAAAAACATCCCTCTGATAGAACTAAAGAAGATTGATAATGAACTCCGCTGACTGATAAGATACTTGTTGATTCCTTCTTTTAGCCAATTAGAGATGATGCAATAATTTATTGCAGTTATATTTCATTAATTTAGATTCTTACGGTACAAAGAAAAAAAACCCAACACATTTCTCTGAATATTTAAACTGTGCCGCGGTTACATAAACTCGTCAAATTTGCTTCCTGTGGTGAATTACTGAGGCGGGATGCTGTGTACATGCTTGATGCTAATAAAGCACCTGCAGCATCAGAAGAGCTGGTTTGATTAGCCATGACTGATACCCCCCCCCCCCCCGCCCCCAAATACCATATTCATCCTAATCTCATTTTTCCCCCAGGTCTTCCACAGGTGCAGAACAAAACCAAGTCCATTCACATGAATTCACAGAAGGAGACAGTGTTTTTGACACGCTGACTGACACCAGCTATAAATGTGTGCGTTTGGTGACTGTAACTGTGAAGATAAAAATAAACTAGGCAAGCAGTGCCTTATGTCGCAACACCAACTACAGTTTCCTGACTTCCCCCGCGTTGTGTACATGTCGAGAATCTAGCACTGTCCACGAGCAACATATCATTGTGTTGTGCAAATTCAAAGACAAGATTCAAAAGTGACTTCTGACTTTTTTTTTCTTGTTTTCAAGCATTTTGTGTTTTTTTTCCCCCCACCAATAAGTCATTGTTTTTAATTTTACAATCTGCCATGATATGGTAATAATTTCTAATATAGGAAATGTGCATTGCACTGTGTAAGTGTGAAAGACGAGTCAGTGGGTTTTATTTTCTCTTCATAGAATCGTACCAGAAACGACAGAGCCAGAAATCAAAGATGTGGTGTCTCCAGCGGCGCCACATCGTCTGAGTACGCTGTGGTGGATGACCAGGAGGAAATGCTGAGTGTGTGCATACTTCCTGCGAGGCCCATAAACGAAGAACAAGAGTATGCAGGTAGAGAAGAAAACAGTGGCCCGCCTTTTTCCTCAGCTCATCCGCTGTGTCGTCAATTTTCACAGATCTCCAATTAGTTTGGCACAAACCAAACGGAGAGAGAGAGGCATGTATGTGTGGATGTGGCCCCCAGCCAGGGGCCTCACAGCTGCACGTCCACATCTTCACATACACTGACTGTGGCTTTTAATTGTGCGCTTCCTCTGTAATCAGTGCAGTCTGCTGCGTCAGTGTGTAAAACTGTAAACACGTTACTGACACTGAAAGTTCTGCCATAACTGTTTCCTTTGTTTTTAAGACAGGGACCTTCCGAGGGCGTCATCAGCCCCGAGCCTGAGATCACTGCTCCCTGTAAGTTTTCTCTTCTTACTGGACTAATATAAAGGTCTGATTATACCTCATGTGTACTGTTCTGTTCACCAGGCCATTAGTTCTTAATTTGAAATTAAAAATAAAAAGCACATTTTTATCAAGGTGTTTTTGAATCATTTTTGTCCAACTTTTTTTTTTTTTTGCTGGAAACATGTTCAAGTTTTTATATTATGCTTTGTACATGTATATAATTTTATATGTATTTATTATGTATTTTTTTATGTAACGTGTATTTTCTTATTAATAATTATTTTATTTTCAGGTCAATGCCAAAATCCAACCACGCAGAGAAATAAGACATACCACAGGTACAGTGACGAAAATCTTTACATAATTTTCTATGGAAGAAATGTCAACTGTAACATGTAACTTTTAAAATAACACTTAACACACTCATGGAAAGTTAAATATATAAGTGATACAACACACAGCTAATGCATCTATGTCAACATGACAAAAAATGGTTTGAAATACATGTCTAATATCTGAAATGTGTCCGTGAATGCAACACGATGCACACATACTGTACATATCGTCATTACTCTGCATTATTCCGTATGTTAAATCTCAGGGCCTGCTATAAACAGAGATCTGAAGCCTGGCAGGAGAAAGAAAGTAAAAGGTAAAGTGAGTAACATTTCGTCCGTTTGGTCCACAGCCACTTTCCCGATATTAACACTTTGCTTTTACAGATAAGATTTCTGCACCTGTTCATTCACAAGAAAAGGTAAAGTGCTATTCCATATAAATAAACCACAATGCACTATCGATCTTCTGTGTCTGTAAAGACAACGTTGACTGCATCTTTTTAAATCTGTGATCATTTTTCTCTGTTTTATCCTCAGCGATCACCCAGGTAACATTCTATCACTTAACTAATCACAACTATTTGATTTATTGAATCAGTCGATTCAATAAATCAAATAGCTTTTCACATATGCTATTCATGCCCTGCATGTACTGTAGAGCAGTAACACCATCTGCTGGTAATAAAGCATAGTATGACTTTACTCCATGTATATTTTTTATTTCAGTAGACAACAGAACGCGACGAAAAATGTAAGTTATTCTTTTATAACTTTTATATGTGTCTCACATCTGTATCAGCTAATTATTTTTTTCTCTCTATTTCATTTATGTTTTAACAACTGCACCAGACATAATTATATAGTCATCATAGTCATCGTTGTTTTGATCTGTCTTTTATTACTCTTAACAGGAAGGATTCAGTCCACACACACTGGGTAAGATGACTATGACTATAAATAAATAACTATGACTGTTATTGCTGAAAGACATATTAACAGTCGTAATACTGTGGTTTTAGGTCGACAGATTGTGGAAACCACATCAGGCCACCATACCAATCATAGACATTCTCTGGATCTGGAATCTCATGACACAGAAATAAGGTGAGACTTTTTTTTTTCCTCAAGCTTTTCAGGACACTCAAGCTGTGTTGCGCTTTGTAAGATTTACGTGTGGTATCTGTTCCTTTATCAGGTCACATCAGAATCTGGGTGAGTAACGTTACACATTTTCAGTGTCATCAAAATTAGTGTCGTTATTAATACGTCAGCATGAACCTCTTCTTAAAGAAAAGGTGCCATCCAAACGGCATCACCATGAGTGGCCTCAAACTAAAGACGAGTTTGACCAGCATCATTTTGTTCCTCAGGAGAGGCCTCAGCAGGTGAACTTCATTCTGTACATAAACATATTCTGTCAAATAATGAAGATCTGACCCTGATCTGTGAACTCTGCTGGCAGACGTACTGTGAAGAAGACTGGTACGTCGGGGCTTGTACGCGAGCAGATGCTGAACATGCCTTACACCTGGTCAACAAGGTATCTCTTCACGAACTTCTGTATATGTCTCAGGCTGAATGAGCTTGTGCCTCACCACAGAAAGGTTCTCGGTTCAAATCCCATGTCAACTGGGCCTCTTTCAGTTAGGAGTTTTGCATGTTCTGATTTTTTTATTTTTTTTATTGCGGACTTTAGGATGGAGCATTTTTGGTACGAGATTGCTCCATCAGCACCAACAGCGAACCCTTGGTGCTGGCTGTGTATCACGAGAAGAAGGTTTACAATGTAAAGATTCGGTTCATTGAGAGCACCTGCAAGTACGCCCTGGGAACGGCCCAACGATCGAACGACGTGAGTGGACAAATGCATGAATCCCACTGAAAAAGAAATACGTCGCACTGCAACTAACAACTTCCTTCTCCTCAGATGTTTGATTCAGTGGCTGACATCATCAAGTTTCACACCATATTCCCAATAATACTGATCAGTGGGCGGAATATGCCTGGAAACAAATACCCGGAGAACTGTGTGCTGACGTATGCAGTAACACGGAGGGACGTTGACCAGCTTCTACAATAACTATTTCTGCAAAGCAAAAGACAAAGATAAATGTTTCTATTAAAAAAAAATTTAAATGTGTAAATAATAAAGTAATTTGCGACACTGAATTCCTGTTTTGTTTACGTCTTCCTGGTTATGTACATGTTGGCCTGTTGATTTCTGAGACATGCCTTATAATCATGAACCCTTTGTGGCACAATCAGGCGGAGCAAGAGAGACGAAGCCATTAAAATCTGAATATTTACTTTTTTTATTTAAAAAAGGAGAAGTTACACAAGTTATTTATAAAAACACGAGAACAAGATGACAAACACTAAATGTAGTAAAAACAATGTGTAAAATGTCACAAATGAGAGGTGAATTAAAAGGTACAATGAAAAAGTGAACTCCTTCATACATATATATATTTATATATATAAAAAACGATGCTGTGAGGCAGATTCTGTTACTGCCATGGGAGAAAGTAAGTGGAGCACTGCACAAGTGCTGTTGAAGAAGAAGCAGTGGAATGTCAGCCATTCCCTACTAAGTAGTAACACGTCATCACATTTTATAGGTAAAGGTTTTACAAGTATTTACACAATAAAATCTGTGGCCGACCAAACCTATAGATTTAATCATCTTTCCAGCACTTCATATATCATGTTTAATATATATATATTTGTTATAATCATGAACAAGAACACAAAGGTGTAATTATGTTGCTGTTTAGAAAAGAGGCAGATCTGAAACAAATCGTGACGTGTTTTTGGACAACAGTTGCTTTTAGTACCCAGGAATCACCACTGTCACTAGTGTATCTACATGGCAGCAAAATAAACTATACTAAGTTTATTTTGCTAACATGAATTATGCCTGCAAAGAAAACTGTGTGGCACAAGAAGAAACAGTAATCCCAGAGGATTACATTGAATCCACACTTGTTTCTAAGGCTGTCGCTCAAATAAGTTAAACAAACCTGTGATTAATTACACTCTCTGATCAATTAAAAAGAATATAAAACAGAGTCAATCTTTTCGGCCTGGTTAGCTTGAGAGTTAACCTTGAATTAAAATTAACATTTAAAATGAATTCTCAATGAAGACTTTTGTCCTTTACACCTTCTGATAGTGTTCTACACAGACACCAGAAACCTAACAGTGCATTCAGGAACTCATGTCTTACACATCTCCTTCCTATTCAAGGTTGATATTAAGAATGGCAATACTGTAACAAGGACAAAGGTTGGTGTTTATCGGAAAACTATGACTTGATCTTGTCATGCTTCCCACGTATAAGTGTTCAGGAGAGCCTGAATGCACCAACAAACAAGACACCAACCTGGTAAAGACAAAGTTCAACATGTAAAAACACTGACGGTAAAACACATTTCTCTGGCTACATTTCAGAAGCTTTTTAATGGAACAGTGTGCTCCAGCTGTTGACTCCAGCTGTTGACCACTTACAATCTTAACAACTCCGCACATGAACTCTCCATATTCCGTACCTATACAAACAAATATGTAACAGAATGATTGAAATCATTTTTTTTCCAAACCATAATACTTGTTCATTTCTCATGAATATACACTTCTTTCCATACATTTAGCAGATTCATGGAAAGACTCGAACAGTGCACCCCATCACCTCGTATTTCTGTCCCATCACTTTGCTCAGTCTCATTTTTAAGATTTGGCACTTTGGAACCACCGCAGAGGCTCCTGTGTCAGCAGCTGTGTCTGCCCGGGTCCCCTGTACCGGCGCCCGGGGCTTTGGGTGATTGAGTACCACGACAGGCTGGTTTGGGCCTGGTCTCTTCACCAGTTGGTCCTCCTTTAGCGGCATTGGGTAAATAACTGCACAATCTGCTACACCACCCGCAGGTAAATGAGCCTTGTATTTGGATATTCTAAGTTTTAGTCCTTTACTGCTTTTTTTCCACACGCCTACTTGGACCCTTTTCAGAGAGACGGTGAGGAACCTGGAGGAGACATCATGCTTACTTTTTTCTATTTGCTGTAGAGCATCTGTAGCCAAAGAGACATCTACTTGTGTGGTGCTTTTAGAACCTGATCCCTGTTCTGTGGAGGATTTTTCGACAGGGGTGAGAGTGCATTTAGTGTCGTTATTGTCTGCTTGCATAGAGACATTTTTTTCCACCTTGACTTGAACATGGTGGTCCATCAGAGCAGGACACTGCTGGACTCCCTTATCATGCATCTCTACTTTCACAGAGTCGACAGGCTGCTCTGTTAATGAACGGTCGCAATTGACAGACACATCTTTTTTATCTACCTTAGCACCAAACTCAGTTTTCGGCATCTTGTTTACATTCTCCGTGGTCTTTTCCATCTTGATGTGTTCATGAGGTCTACTGTCACAAGTTTCATCCATCACTATACCACGAAGAGCCATTACTAGTGGCTGAATGGTGCCTTGGGTCTCCTGTGGCTGTTGACTTAATGAAAAGACAGAGGAAATGATGGGAAAACTCTCAGGTTCTCTTACATCTCCATCCCCTGCTCGCTCACTGGATCTGACTTCCTGCTTGCAAGCTGAGAGCTTTGAATTTAAATGATTAGCGAGCACTGGCTTTTTGACTGGTGGTGGCTTTTTTAGAATCCTATGTGTTGGGAAAGACGGATTCACAACATCATTATCCGTACAGGCTAAAACTGCCGGAGGTCTCACTTGAATGGCTGCAGCCAAGGGAGCACTCGAGGAAAGAGGAGCAGAGTTCAGACGCTGCTGGTTCCAACCCAACGTGTCTTTGAATTTCTTTGACACAGTGTTGTTCCTCGGGTGTGTCTTTTCCACCCACTTCACGGACGCTGACACATCTCGAGGAATGCTGATTGTGTCACTGGTCTTCTGAGGTGGGACACTCTTGGAATGGTCTGGAATTGAGTTCTTCTTCTCCTCCACTGCTCTCTGAGAAACACTTTTCCCCATTTGGTCTGGATGCAGGGTGCTAGTTAACCTCCTGCCGGAGATAACAGTGGAGGGAGCTCCATTAAGATGGACAGGTTCTCCCCGTGTTACTTGCATCCCACTATTTCCTTCTCTTCCAGCACTGAGGATAGTTTTTTGAATTTTATGAGGAACGACTGCGTTATGAACAACCTTGATTATTTCTTGCGATGGTCTTTTGAATACACTCTTTTCTTGGCTTAAGATGTTTTTGGAAATACCGACTGGGGCAACAGCAGGACACTCTACATTCACAGTCTTTGTTTCGCACGGTTTCCTGTTAATATTGCACATCCCCGTACTCACAGACTTCACCGAGGAAGTCTGATGATTTAACGTGGACGATAATGGCTTTCCCAGTGCAGCGCTCTGAGAAACCGAAGTCCTTGTATCTTTGATTACTGACTCGTTCTCTTGTTGTGAAACGAGCCTCAGTTTTAGCTCCTTCGTCCCGTTAACAGTTTTCACCTCAACAAGTTCAACCATGCAGCCAGCCGGGATCGTAACTTCCTCTGGGAGTGAAACTGTCAGAGCCCTGTTCTGTATGAGTCCATTCAAAGGGGACACACGCTCTGTATTTGCATTGGCTGCGATTGATACATTAGTGTCCAGTATTTTCCCTCTCTGTTCATCTCTCTTCAGTCTGACAGCTGGTGCACTCGGGACAGGTACTGTCACGCGAACAGCTGGTCGAAGTGGTGATGGATCAGCAGTGGCTACACTTGATAAGGCACCGGAGACAGGCACAGGAGAAATGATCTTCATGTCAGGCTTAGCAGGTCCTTGACTGGTGCTTTTATTATGCACACGCTCTATGTGCTTCACAAAGCACTGCCTCCTTACATAGCCCTGTCCACAGTGAGGGCATGTGAATCGATATTTCGAAGTGTGTAGCTTCAGGTGTGCATTTAACTCGGCTTTGCTGAACGAGACGTTGTTGCAATAAAAACAGTAAAACGGCGTCCCCGTGTGCTCCGACATATGCTTCTCCAACATGGCAGCATCTGTGGAAGGATATCCACATTTCTCACAGTACATCACTTTTGAGCTCAACACAGGATCCAGGTCCAGATTCTGATGCCCGCCGTTCGCAGGTGACGGCGTGCTTTGATAGCTGACAGGCTTCATGTTGGGCAGCGAGGACAGGTGCCCAGGAGGTCATCTGGCGATAGAGACCCACTAATGTAAACACTGCACAGTGAAGTAAATATCCATCCTCCCTTCCTCCAGTTCAGTGTTTACTCGTCAGTATTTGCTCGTAGGCAGATGGAACGGTGATTTGACAAATGTGGCGTTTGCTCCTGTAAAAAAAAAAAAAACAAATCACAGAGGAAGAGACGCTTTAATAGTTAAATCTGTGAATGAAGCTCCCATTGTTGAAGGCCCATCAACCCCTCTTCCTCACACTCTCACACACACATATAGCATTTTCTACGACTGCAGCAGTTTTCTCTTCGTGTGGCATGTTATTGAACATAAGAAACACATAGGTTTACTAAACTGCACGTAGTCACCCTTTACATTATCCTGCTCCTGTCCTCATAGGAACACATGCAAAGGGCCTGACAACAATTGAGGGTCGCAGAGACGACGGTCGGATTTCGACTGTTGAATCACACACACGTACCTGTTCTGATGGTCGTGTACGACCGCTTTTCATTTGTTGCGTATTTTTCCGAGAGAATTAACTGTTTAAAATCCCTTATTAGGCTGTAACGCTAACGGTTGTCCACACGAACATCCAAGATGTTGTTATGTTAGCTAGGCATAGCTGCTTTCTGCTAGCTACAACAACACCGGAAACAAGTGCCGACCACTTCAAAATATGAGCACTAAATATAGACAAAACATAGGTTGCGTTGAATTTTGCAAAGATAGTAATACAAGTGAGCTTAAGCAATGTTTCTTTTTCTTTAATGCCGTTGTATGACAGAAATGACGTGGTGTATTTTGTAGTTTAAGAGAAGAGTGTAATTTGAGAATGACGGAAGTTTTGTTTTTTTTTTCATTTCGTTGCACTGACAGCTGAGGGTTAGACGGATGTTCATGAGAAGAAGAAGAAGAAGAAGCGGCTGCGGATTTCCGGTTAGCGGGACTGTTGCTTCGTTTGTAGTTTTTAACTGCACGTCTCTACGTCAACACTGCTCTTGAACTTTTATGATGTTAAACTCACCGTCGCCGCACTCTTTGTGACAAAAAAAGACACATTTGCAGCTGCTGTAAGTGTGTCTGTCTGTGTGAGTGTAGTTCACCCACTGAAACAGGAAGTGCTCTGTATTGTTGGTGTTTGATGTGATAAACTCACAATGAAGGGAGAGATTTTAAAAAATGAGCTCTCGTTCGATTAAAATGCCATAAAACCAAAACCTGCAGCGACTGCTGACATTAAAGAGGTGAGTAACACGGTGTGTTTGTGACAAAAGATCATTCAGATTGTAAAACTATAAACTGTTGAAGTATAATTAGGATAGTTTCTCGGTTGCAGTGTATTTAAATCCAGAGGCCACGTAGCCCAAATGACTTAGACGTAGCTTCGGTTTATAAAACTCTAAATCTGAGTAGCATGTGTTGATGTAGCTCGTCAGTGTAGCTAATGTCGGGATCACGATGACTGTGGTGGAAATAGTGTCTGGGATTTACACAGCATTGTTGCTATTCACAATGACGCAGCACATGCTTTGACTTGACCCTCCCATTCACCGCTTGTCCCCCGCAGAGCTTCCTGGTAATGGCAGTCTGGACGCGGATATCGCGGACGCAGTCTCCCCGCTGGTTTGAGCACCTATTTCCGCCTTTCCACAGACGCCGAGTGCCGCAGCTACACCGCAGCATGGCCTCGCACCCAGCGGCTACCGAGACCACACGCTTCGACTTCCTGGTGATCGGCGGCGGCTCCGGGGGTCTGGCCGGAGCTCGGAGGGCGGCAGAGCTCGGCGCATCCGCAGCCGTGATCGAGAGCCACAGACTCGGAGGTACCTGCGTGAGTAAAGAAACCAACACAACATCAAGTCACTTCACAGCCTCTTCTGCATCACCCCCCTCATGATTTAGTTTCCAGCTACTTCATTCACTTGTCACGAAGACTCTTTTCTCCAGTTTTGATCACGTGGACATGTAATATAACCGTATAACTGCAAACCATATAAAATGATTCGGCTATGATTAAATCTGTTTTGTGCAATGTATATTATTTGCAGAATAGGCAACCTGTCCTTTTGTGTAGCTGTAAAAGCTTGATATTAAGTTAGTATTACCATTTGTCCTCCAATTGCATAGTATGACACTATACCATAAATAATACTTATATCATGATAAAATGGTAATTTGTCTTCACATGCCTCATTATTCAGTTCCCGTCTATATATATTTAAATATAATGAAAATCAAAGCGGGGAAGAAATCTTTATGAAATCTTTATTAGTGGTGGCTGTTTATATAAAGATGCACACATTTGCAGAAGGAAAGGGACAATGATAAAATGAAGAGCCTGGCTCAACAAGAGGGAAGCTCACCTGTCTAACTCTATCTAACTTTTTCTTTACAACACATAACTAAAACTTTAAATTCCAAAAAATTCAATTAAAGTTCAGACCCCTGACCCTGTTTTCTTTTCTTTTCTTTTCTTTTCTTTTCTTTTCTTTTCTTTTCTTTTCTTTTCTTTTCTTTTCTTTTCTTTTCTCTGAACACGTGGTTGCTGTTTGATCAAGCTGACACTGAGCTAATTGGCCTCGTTTCAATGTTTTTCAGGTGAATGTTGGCTGTGTTCCTAAAAAGGTACTTCACTTTTCTTTCCGTTCCTGTTGTAAATGTCATAGTTTAACTTGGAGCTGTTTTTATAGTGTATTAAACCTGGACTTCCATGACCTGTCTTCACAGGTTATGTGGAACGCAGCAGTTCATGCTGAGTATCTTCATGATCACAGTGATTATGGATTTGAAGTCGGAAGTGTTCGTTTCAGTTGGGAGTAAGTAACAGTGTCACTTTGTTTTGCAACTTTTGTGAGAGCTTATGTAACCTGTGTGTTGGTTGTTCCTGGAACAAAATGGTATGAATTTCACGGCACCACTTCTCATATTGTTGCATCCTTTGTTTCTTCAGTTTGGCCTATTTCTCTATCTTTGTACAGAGGAGTAATGCGAGCTGACTGTTTAAGATAAGCCCTTGGAAGGAGTGGCTGGCTGCAGCGTTAGGAAACATTAGTCAGGGCTTCAAAAAGAAAACATTCTTTTGGGTTGTGTGGAGTTTTTGTAATGGTGTGTCATACTGTTTAAACAAAGACTGTGTTATTACTATATAATATAATTTATTATTATTATATATATATAAGTCCTCCCGACTCATATATATATTAAATCAGGAGGCCAAAGTGGTATCAACTAAAACTAATCTGAAAACTAAAGAGTGTAACCTAAATAGTTGTATGTCAGAAATCTATTCATTGAACCTTAGGATGTAAATTTTCAGGCTAAGTTAAATGTAATTAAATGCTATGTTTGTGTTTTTGCAGAACGCTGAAGGCCAAAAGAGATGCTTATATTAGCCGCCTAAACCGCATCTATGGCGACAATCTTGACAAGGTCATTTAAAAAATACACTCTTTTCCTTTTCCCTCCCTTGCTTCAGAATTGTTTGATTTAATTTGTTTTAGAGAAAGACAAGTTCGTAACTGCACGTATATTAATGGCATCTGCTCCATTACAGGCTAAAGTCCAAAATATACACGGACAAGCCAGGTTCACAAGTGACCCTGAGCCTACTGTGGAGGTCAGTGGAAAAAAGTATACAGCGCCACACATCCTCATTGCCACTGGAGGGCACCCTTCTGTCTTGAGTGATGCTGAAGTTCCAGGTGAGTCGTTAAAGTAAGGCACAATCATCATTGTCAGATACATACACTATGTATACATGCTATACGTGCCTCAGTTAATTTCAATTTCTTATATTAATTTTAGGGGCAAGTCTTGGTATTACTAGTGATGGATTTTTTGAACTTGAATCTCTGCCAAAGTAAGTTAATCTGTAATATCTGTTGAATTTGTTAGATATCTTTTTGTCTGTAATTAATTTATTGCTTTTCCAACAGGCGCAGTGTGATAGTGGGTGCTGGTTATATCGCAGTGGAGATGGCAGGCATCCTTTCCACCCTGGGGTCCAAAACATCCCTCATTATTCGACAAACAGGAGTAAGGCACACATAAAACGACTGCAAAAAACGAATCACTGGAGTAAGTGATTTTCAGCAGTTTGCAGCCATACACTTGTGCTACTCTTGTTTTCTCACTCTGTAGGTTTTGAGAAACTTTGACAGCCTCATCAGCACAAATTGCACCAAAGAACTGCAAAACTCTGGTATAGATTTGTGGAAGAACTCACAGGTGAAGTCTGTGAGTAAAACAGACAGGGGTCTGGAGGTGACGGTTGTCACTAAAGACCCCGAGAAGAAGAATGAGGAGAAGATCGGCACCATCCAGGAGGTGGACTGTCTTCTGTGGGCCATCGGGAGACAGCCAAACACCTCAGGACTGAACATCAGTGAGCTGGTAACTGCTTGTTAGCTCAGTGAAAACATTTAGAGTTCACGTCCTTGAATTTATGGCAACAGAGAGAAGTGGGATAAATGTGATTTTTCCTCATTACTAAGATTTATATGTCAACACATCTTTCTGTCTGCGTGCAGGGTGTGGATACAGATGAAAGAGGCCATATCATTGTAGATGAGTTTCAGAACACCAGTCGACCAGGGATCTACGCTGTTGGAGATGTTTGTGGCAAAGCTCTTCTCACTCCTGGTAGGAAGCTGCAGTAATCTTTTGCAGGCAAACACAATGTTTGAATTTATTGTTGTGATTATGTAAAGTTGGACTCTGATGTAATTTTTTATGTCCGATCAGTTGCCATTGCTGCAGGCAGAAAGCTTGCACACAGACTGTTTGAGGGCAAGCAGGACTCCAAGTTGGACTACTCTGTTATTCCCACAGTGGTGTTCAGCCACCCACCCATTGGTACAGTGGGCCTCACAGAAGGTTGGTGCAAAATGAAAGTTTCAGCTCATGGAAATATACTACCAGTCAATATGACATATGACAAAATATGACAAGAATTAATTACATTCAGCATTTGTTCATGTCCATAACACAGATGAGGCCATTAAATCCATGGGAAAGGAGAAGGTGAAGATTTACAAGACTTCCTTCACTCCAATGTATCACGCCATCACAAGCAGGAAGAGTCAGTGCATCATGAAGTTGGTGTGTGTGGGCAAGGAGGAGAAGGTAGGAGTAGTCTATCCTCCAGATTATAGCAACTTCATACAAGAAATACTAATCAAATCTTTTCAAATCAAATAGAGTTTGTGTCACATTGTTCTCAACTTAATTGTGTACTTATTTTTGACTGACTGATTTGTCACATGTCTGCAGGTGGTTGGCCTTCACATGCAGGGCCTGGGCTGTGATGAGATGCTTCAGGGTTTTGCTGTGGCCATCAAAATGGGTGCTACCAAAGAAGACTTTGACAAGACTATTGCCATTCACCCCACTTCGTCTGAGGAATTTGTCACAATGCGTTAATGCAAACACAACCCCTTTGCCTTAGCAATTAAGACACATGGATTGTCACCGCTCCACATGCCCGCATCAGCTTGACGACATGCTTTCTAAAACTATCAACATACTGCCATTTTCACTTAAGTGATGTTATTCGTGAGCAGTGTTTGATTTTTTTTTCTAATTTTCAACTAAATGGACCAAGGACAAATTATGGCCTTTTTAAAAAAAAGAAATACTGAATTATATTTGAATGATTGTGAAATGGAAGTGATGGGAGAATTTGCAGGGTTTGTTGTAAAATTGATTGAATGGAAAGTTTTTTTAAAAACGCTTTCTCCTAGTGTATGTGTGTGATTTGTCAGTCATTTGTCATAACATATCTACTGTACTGTTTTTACTGTACTGATTTAATAAACATTTTTTCTTAGTGTTGATGTGATCATTCTTGTTCAAGTGAGTTACAGGGTTTTGTTGTTTTATTCCAGTGGTATGTTGTTACACCTCTCTCTAGTGCCCTTCCCTGTCACTGTGTTTACAGTTGACATGGGTTGGGCAGAGAGTGTGTTCCCTGGTAAATTGTGAAAATCAGTGGTGAGGTAAAGAATTAGTTAGTTGGTATCATATAACTATATAAACACACTTTGTATGTATTTATATTACATAAAAGGTAGTCTATAAATACTATTTACACATACTGTTATATTTATGTAAGTAATTTTTAAAAATAGTAAAAGCATTTTAAATAGTCTACTTCATATTCAGTGTATATAGTGATCTTTTTATTAACATTCTAGGTCATAAATATTCATACGCAGTCAATAAAGACACCTGTTTACGTAGTATCACAACAGGAGTCGACAGAACGTTGAAGCCAATTTATAATAATCCAATCACGCTCTCGCGAGAACAGCATCCACGCCACCGTGCGTCACAGGTCACGTGAACAAGTGTGTTTGTAGCTATCATCACTGGTCATAGATTCTCAAAATGGACACATACTATGTTGGACAAACATCTCCGTAGACAGGTATTGAGTTTTCTGAATAACGCCATTTAAATCTAAGGACTCGTCTGCGACAGCTGGCTTTTTGGGCACATTTTATTGTTAAATAGCAGTTGTTAGTTGTGGCGGCTAACGGTGTTAGCTTACGGAGCTAAGTAACTGTCAGGAGGTCGGCGTTAGCCATCAGTGTTATTACCTTGCCAGCCCAGTGACTGTCGGTAACGGTAGCTTTTTTATTGAGAAACAAGTCTCAGCTGGGGTCACAGTTTGTGTGTGGTTGAAGCCACGTTAGACGTCCTGATTCCGGGTACTGTCAGTCGTGGAGAGGCCATGTCTTGGCGTTAATCGGAGGTTGAGGTGACATGCGATTTGCTAACACACCAGTGGCCGGCTCTCTGTGACTCTGCATAGCAACTTCCTGCTCTCCGGTGCCGTGCTCCGCTACAGCGAGGATGTTCCCCATCCTGGCCCACAGACAGTGGCATGTCATCAGCAGGGTCTCCATGCAGAGCCGGGCGTCGCTGTCCCAACGGTGCCCCAGGTTCCCACAGCTGTGCTCCGGTGAGGAAGCTCGCATCCAGCGGCTAGCACTCGTTAGCTACACATTTACTGCACACCAGGATGCAACCTGTGGTGCTTTAGAGTTTAATATTTTTTTGAATATCATTAGAATATTAGTGTGTATACGTTAGCTATGCATTTAAGTATCTTATATTTTTGTAATACTGTTATATCATCATATCATTGTCACAGTGTATATTTGGTGTTTTGGACCGTTAAGCAGTAAGAAGAGAACTGGCAACCTTTTTCTCTGTTTTGATGTCTTATACACAGTGATGATTCATCAGCAGCTCTGTCAGTAACAAAATATATGGTTGTTTGCAAATGCTCTGCAGTGGAAAGAGAAAGTCATCACACAGTGTGTTGTACAGGTTGGCAGAGCAGAGGCATACGCAGCCTGTGGTTCAGCCTTTCAGACTGCCGAGTTGCTTCTTTTGGACTGAAGTACTACTCTACCTCTGGCAACGGTAAAGATGATCCTCCAAAATCATCATCAGGTGATGCTCCATCAGCGGAGAAGGTCTTGTCTGGTGCTGCGAAAGCCTCCGAACCTTCTTTAGGTAACAAACAAATTTCTCCATAAGTTGCCAAAGTTGAAAAGATGTGTATTGTGTACAGTACACTTAAGTGTACAGTAAATTTACCGTTTGCTCCCTATACAGCTACAAAATCTGTTAAATAGATAGCTTTGATGTTGCAATTCAGAATATTGTTTTCACAATGTTTTTTGCTTCTTTGTTGATTCATTTATTTCTCTTTGTTTAGATGTCAAACCTCCAAGCCTGGCTAAAGTTGAAACAATCCAAGTCAAAGGTATTCATATCTTTCCTGTGAGTCTCTCACATGAAACCCTGAAATTAATAGTAGTACCTCCTGATTCTGAAAATTATTTAATAAAGTGCTCACTCTGTTTACCTTATATTTTTATATTGTGAGTGTGTTTTTTCTATCTTACAGAAGAAAGGGGACAATTAAACACAGATAAAAACCCTGTATTATTCATTTCCATCTGTTTTTATATATGTAGTTCGGGCAGTGCTGAGAAAAAGGGAGTATGGAGCCAAGTACACTCAGAACAACTTCATCACTACAGTCAGAGCCATGAATGAGTTCTGCCTGAAACCAAGGTAACTACCCTAACCTAAGAATGCTATGTTAAATTTAATGTAAGCTGCAACACGAAACTGTATATGAATGCTGAGCTCTATAAAATCAAAGACTCATCAGTTCTTCAGCGCAGGCTTAGATGATGGCAGACTTCAACCACAGCACAAATTCCTTTGAGTTAATCAGTAGACGTGCTGCTTTGATTAAGGCATGAAAGACAGACTTGTTAGTTATTTAACACAGGTCTTCCTACTTTTTTCTTACCCCCTCACCTCATGTGTTTACAGTGATTTGGAGCAACTTCGGAAGATCAGAAGACGCAGCCCTCACGATGATACAGAGGCATTTACAGTGTTCTTGCGGTCAGACGTCGAGGCCAAGTTAGTCCCATGACTTTCTGCCAGACCCTTATAGAGATTTTAAAAGCACACAGAATATGTAGTGCAACAAATTATTGCTTAAACTACAATTTTCATTGCCATTTATCACGAATTGTTTTACCAGTTTATTTCTGTCTGATGATGATTAGAGCTCTAGACGTGTGGGGAAGCCATGAAGCTCTGGCACGAGAGAAAAAAGTCAGGAAAGAGCTGGAGATAGAGTCCCAAGAAAGTAGGTTTATGTTTTCTTGATTGCCTTTTGAGGAATACAATCATTTACGCATTGACGAATAGTCAGATGAGATGATGGCTTAATTAGTCAGTTTGTGTGTCCAAATTTTCAAATTGTTGGATTATTTTTTTACACTTTTCATTGTTTCTCAGCTCATTTTTTTATTTGTTCCTCTTATTCACCGATCTTCAGATATTTTTAGAAATCAACAGTTGTTGAAAGAATACAAAGATTTCTGGGGAAACACAAAGGTGAGCACGTTAATTCTAGTCTGTCATTTTGTTTCATAATATGATCAAGTATGGCAGATGGTCCTGTTACCATGTACCAGGTATCCTTATAACAGCAGGTGCCGTTTTTGTGACCTTGGTCCCTGTTACAGAGGTCACTGCTTCTACATGACAATGTCATTATCTGCTGTCATTCATAGATAGCCCCTCTTAACTATACAATGCTGATGTTATTTCAATGGCCACACTGTACAGTTCTGTACTCCTTTAGAATATCATGGTATATAATTTGTACTCTGCTCAATTGTTTTTCCAAAATATCTCCACTGCCCACTTCATAAGTCAACTACATAAACTGCTTATTGACAAAATGATAGAAAATTCACTTAATATCTTTGTTTAGTTTGAAGTAAATTTTAAAATTATGTCTAATAATTAAGTAATCTAATAATTTCACTTTTCTATTCATGTGTGTTTGTTTTATACAGCCTCGATCAGGAAAGAGAACATTTCTACAAGGGCCGGGGAAGGTGGTCATGGTTGCTATTTGCATGTAAGTTATCCTCTCACCAGTTACTCTAAATGCAGTGTAACTAGAGTATCTGAGACATTTGGGAACCTTTACAAAAATCGTTGTTGCCATGTGCAAAACAGAAGCCAGTACATTAGAACAGTATAGTTACTGATACAGAAACACTCTCACACACTTGACAAGTGTAGATTTAAATGATGTAGAGATTTGGACTGGGAATTGCATCTTGTATCACATGAGCTCGTGTGGTCAATTGAATTAGGATGATTGTGTTAGAGGACATGTGCTGTCACATGAACAGCAGTCCCTTTTCAGTGACTGTGTGTAAAAAGGCGCACAAGAGTCGATTAATTAAGTGCTCATTACATGAGATTTCCAGTTTGAAAAAAGAGCTTTGAAAGTATTTTTTTCTTTTAAGAAAAATATTTAGATACAATGATTAAGAGATTGTGGATTATGTATGTTTACTGTAATGTGAGCATATGTAAAATTTGCTTATGCTAACAACTGTTTGATGTTCTGTACAAACCAATAGATAAACCTATAAACTACCCCCAACAAATCTACTGTTAACCATTAGATTATATTTGAGATTGCAAACTTTGTCACAGCCATATGAGTGCTTCATCTACTTTTTTCAATTTTTTTCACAGCAATGGACTGAATTTCTTCTTTAAGCTCCTGGCTTGGATCTACACTGGATCAGCCAGCATGTTCTCCGAGGCTATCCACTCTCTGGCTGACACCTGCAACCAGGGTCTGCTTGCCCTGGGAATCAGCCAGTCCATCCGCAACCCGGATGCTGTGCACCCGTAAGCAACTCACCTCATTTACTGCTGAAAAGAATAGAGCAGGAAGTTGAGTATTGCTTAAAGGATAATAATAAAATCATCCTAGCACCAAAGAATAAAAACAGTGTACAGGAAGAATGAGTATCTACAATACTTATATAAAAAAGCATTGAGGCCATTAAATGTCAGTCATGATAGAGCATTTGGTGTGTGTTTTTCAGGTACGGATTCTCCAACATGCGCTACATCGCCTCCCTTATTAGTGGTGTTGGCATTTTTATGATGGGAGCAGGTCTCTCTTGGTACCATGGTATCATGGGACTGCTGCACCCACAGCCCATTGAATCATTGTTATGGGTGAGTGTCTGGATCCGCTCATATGTATGATACGAGACAAATACAGGATAACAAAGAGCCATAATTTTTCATTTCTGTCTTCCAGGCGTACTGTATTTTAGCAGGCTCTCTGGTGTCTGAAGGAGGTGGGTTAAAAACATGAACCATATCAAATTTTGCTGATGTGTTGACTGGGACTGTGCCACCTGCAACATCTCTGTCTGTCTTTTTTTCTCAGCCACATTACTGGTAGCAATCAATGAGATAAAGAAGAGTGCCCACCAGCAAGGATTGTCCTTTTATGATTATGGTATGTACAGCCAAAAATCATTCAGTGCATTTGAAACCTTTAATACCAGGCATAATGCGTAGTCATCAGATTCCAAATCATTTAGCTCATATGCACGGGAAGCTGCAGGTAAAATGTCCTAAAGATGCAGGAGAGAGGAACTGAAGAAGACATTCGCTTGCAAACATTTAAATGCAGTCATGTATCGTTTTAATGTGTGCAGTATTGCAGAGTCGAGACCCAAGTACAAACGTAGTCCTGCTGGAGGACGCTGCTGCTGTATTAGGAGTCACCCTTGCTGCCTGCTGCATGGGGCTCACCTCACTCACAGGTAAAGATAAAAAAATTAAGATGTGTGCAGTTGTGCATTTATGAGGCCATGTTTTTATTACCTGTGATTTATTAAACTTCAGTTGGTATCCGTCATTACCGTCATTGTAATCTTTATAACTTTTGTGCTTTGGTTGACAATCACCCAGATTCCAAAACTTTAACTTTCTTCTGCTCTTTCTGTCCCTCCTTGCATTGGCCCAGGTAACCCCTACTATGACAGTGTGGGCTCTCTTGGTGTGGGCACACTGCTGGCAGCCGTCTCAGCCTTCCTCATCTACACTAACACAGAGGCTCTGCTGGGACGTTCCATACAGCCTGAGAGTGTACAGAAGCTTACAGAGTTCCTGGAGAACGACCCTGCTGTTAGGTATATATTTTGTACTCGTGCAAAAATTGTACGTTTTAATATTACAATTGTTCTGAGGTTTTAGATATTTCATGAGAAACACTGGGTTTAGCTGGAATATCAGAATCCACCGGAGGTTTTCTGATGTGCTGTATTTTACTCTGAGCAGAGCTATCCATGACGTGAAGGCCACTGATATTGGACTGAGTAAAGTGCGATTTAAGGCTGAAGTTGACTTTGATGGCCGAGTTGTGACAAGATCATATCTGGAAAAACAAGACATTGAACAAATCCTGATGGTGAGTTTTCTTTTTAATTACATGTTAATTAAATGTGTAATGTGTAACAATTTAAAAATATTAAGACTCTGGCTGTACATGGTATGTTATGACACAAAAGGTAATGAAATTTCCAGTTTGTATTTACTTCATTGACCCTTTAAAAGTTTAAAAGTTTTTCAGTCAATATTTATTTGTTTTATCCTTCTTCAGAGTCCTGCTGCATTCAGCATATTACCGTTATCGTTAATGGCAAAGTTAAGATTGTGCTTTTTATCTCTGCAGGAAATCCAGCAGGTGAAGACCCTTGAAGAACTGGAGAACTTCATGCTCAAACATGGGGAGAACATCATTGACACCCTGGGAGCTGAGGTGGACCGTTTGGAGAAAGAACTCAAGGTACTGAAGTGCTAAACTTTGCTAATGGTACATTATATTTAGAAACTCCTCTTTGGACCACTTCAGGGTGAATATGTATTGAAATTGATCTGATAAAAAAATTGTTTTACAGTCACACTGATACGTATTTGTATGCAACTCTGGTTTGTTCCTTCATAGCAACGTAACCCAGAGGTTCGTCATGTGGACTTAGAGATACTATAATAGTTTCTGCTGAGGGAGCATCCTGCAGAATGAGAAGAAAGGGTGAAAGGAGGACCAAGCCACCTCCACAATCTGCACCCAATTCCGACCACCTCAAAACAAGCATCTGTCTCTGCACAAGCCATCAATCTTAACATACAATAGTCTGAACTTTACACAGGGAAAGTATGTGAGCAATGTTGTGTATTTTCTGTGCTTTGTGAACTTAAGCCAGAGCAGGAGTTCAACCTGCCAGAGGGCCACGTGCACTTTCAAGTGCAGGTGTTTCTGACTAAAGAATGAGGACTGTCGTTAGTGTTTTTGGATTACAGTGGAATTTGAGTCATGGTTGCAGTTCAAACAGATTCTGTTCTGGACTGTTTAGTCCTCTGGTTGATGGCTTGAACTCCTGTTCCTCCTTTAACATGTCTGGATTTGGTTGTGATCATTACAGAAACAAAATCAGGACCAGTGTCACTCACTAGACTTGTACTTTACTTTGATGTTATGCTTGAACCACAGTAAAGGGTTTTCCTTTATTAATACAAAGGAAACCTAGAAGCTACATATTCAAGTTAGGCTTATTTAATTACTAGACAATAATATTAGAAAACCATCATATTATTTTTTTGTCATTTTAATATAAATGCTGAGGAGGCCACAGGCTCTGTAGTAGACAGAAATTGTGACAAATAAATGTTATTTCTATTGCAGAAAATAATGAAAAGTAATAGATGTGAAGATTATTCATTTGATTTTCATTTGATTTGTATGATAGAGTAAAAAACTGAACTAATGTTAATACAGTAGCACATATAATGAGCATCCGCTTTTGCAGAAACAAATAGTAAACAGGGTATCATATTCATGTCATATTACGCTGCAAGTCTATCTAGCTAAGCTATTGATTAACAACAGGAAGCCAGGTGATAAACATGAACATCTCCCACCAAACCGTGAGATGTTGTTACAGACAGTGGCATCTTTTCTTTCCCTTGCCTTCTCTGTTTCCCAGCTCCACACTCTAAAAATTGGTGTTCTCTAAATTTAAGGCTTGATTACTTTGTCTTGTGAAGTTGGCAGCTGATCAGCAGATAAACTGATTGTATTGTTCCAAAGATGAAGAACTGGAGGATCCACTTGGTGTATAAAAGCAGCCTGTGGTGACCAAAACGCTCCAAATAAATGGACCTACCCCGAATCAAACTCTTTTTTTTTTTTAAATCAAGTCTCGACATAACAATAACATTTTAATCATTCAGGATGTCACCCTGTAAAATATATGCACCACAATACCAAAATAAATCATTCTCCCACTGTGTATCCGCTGGTCCAAACACACAAAGACACACATCCCCACTAAACATCTCATGTTGCCTCAGGAGGGGGGCCTGAGTCATTTCAATCTCATATGAAGGGCGGTCATATATTTTTGAAGGTGTTTATAATTTGATATTTACCTTTGGCTACAGTGACGTTGCCACTGCTGAGAGAATTAAAATAAATCTGAAGTAATTTATTAAATCATCTATTTTTTTGCTTTTTTTTTCCTTGTCTGGACATTTTATTTAATTAATCTCTTTTGTTTACTCTTTCACATTTGGCCACATGACATCCATACCTCGTGTACACTGTGTGATAGTAATATAATGAACGACATGAGAATCCACTGCTGGAGATGTGTAGGTTCTAGCAGGAGCTTCCTGTCTGGGCTTTGAATGACTCTCCATCCGGAGCCAGGGTTTTTGGACGTCAGCTCTGTTTCTCATGTTTAATGCTCAGCTGGTTGACTGGTATGTAAACCCAAGTCCATTAGATGGTGCAGTTGTAGAGAACAGAGGTGGAGATGGGGGGTGGGGAGTGGAGGGGGGGGGGCACTAGCCTGTACGCTGACGTCAATAAAAACAGTCATTCCCAACCAGTCTGCGCATTGACCGACCATTCAAAACATTACGCACAGCACCGCGGCCGGACCACGCGCCACCACCCGACTGAGATCACTCCTCGCGGCGCCCGGAGAGCGAGCGGAGGCGAGGCGGACAGACTCCACTGCAGGTTGTTGTTTGACCATTGAATGTTGTCGTCTGGCTGTCTGCGCGCATATCGCTGTCATGTCTCCTCATCCTTGTGCCAGTGCCACTGCCCATCTCGCGTCCTTCCATGCGTCCACACAGGAGCCAAAAAAAAGCAGGGGGGGGGGGTCGATCGTGCACGTTGATCGACAATAACAATAACAATAATAAGCAGAATAATAAAGTGATGGAATAATGGGCTTCAGTGTGGCTCATTATTGTGAGACGCGCCTGTCACGTCTGGAGATCAACAACCACATCTCCATCTCCAGTCCACTGCTGTGGGTCAGAACACACACACACACACACACACATAAATCTATACATCTATATATATCTATATATGTGTGTGTGTGTGTGCAATATATTATTCGATGCATCCATTTTTTCTACTATTTTTTTCCCACCCCCATCTCCAGCATTTGAACCTCCAGCAGCCTACAGATGGGGGCGCAGTGAACCTGCACAGTCGGGGTCTCAGGTTTTCCTGCACCCTCCTCCTCTCCATCACCATCACCGCCAGCCTGTGGTTACAAAACCCCCCCATCCCCTTTATTCCCCACTGCACTGGTGCAGCAGCGCAATGACATCCAACTGTCCATATGCACACACCATAACCTCGTTTACCTTTTCATGCTTTGCTGTGTGTGTGTGTGTGTGTGTGTGTGTGTGTGTGTGTGTGTGTGTGTGTGTGTGTGTGTGTGTGTGTGTGTGT
>JAFBJQ010002663.1:41192-145011 GCA_016785345.1 Trinectes maculatus
ACAATAACAATAACAATAATAAGCAGAATAATAAAGTGATGGAATAATGGGCTTCAGTGTGGCTCATTATTGTGAGACGCGCCTGTCACGTCTGGAGATCAACAACCACATCTCCAGTCCACTGCTGTGGGTTAGAACACACACACACTCACATATATCTATACATCTATATCTATATGTGTGTGTGTGTGCAATATATTATTCGATGCATCCATTTTTTCTACTATTTTTTTTCCCACCCCCATCACCAGCATTTGAACCTCCAGCAGCCTACAGATGGGGGCGCAGTGAACCTGCACAGTCGGGGTCTCAGGTTTTCCTGCACCCTCCTCTTCTCCATCACCATCACCGCCAGCCTGTGGTTGCAAAACCCCCCATCCCCTTTATTCCCCACTGCACTGGTGCAGCAGTGCAATGACATCCAACTGTCCATATGCACACACCATAACCTCGTTTACCTTTTCATGCTTTGCTATGTGTGTGTGTGTGTGCGTGCGCACGTGTTGTTCTTTTTTCTTTTTTTGTAAATGATGAATGTGGTTGCTGTTTCAGTCACAGGTACAGGAACAGGTTGTGTGTGTGTGACGGCAGGAAACGTCCTCATGGTGGATGATGATGATGATGATGATGATGATGATGATGATGATGATGATCTCCAGCACCTCCACCCTGCTCTGTGCTTTTAGCCTCTTTACAGTGCTGCCTTGTCTTATCATGTTCAAGCAGCATTGTACAGGGCTATGACAGCGTAGAGAGCTGAGCTGCGTCCAGCTGACCTCCTGGCAGGGCAGACAGCGAAATGACATCATCAGTTCAGACACACAGAAATGCATGTGATCTATAATTAAGGCAATAAAGAGGCCTGGCTCTGTCTTTTCCACAGTGATGCAGTCGGGAAAATAAAATGAGAACTGGAACACATCAGGTTCCCATAGTCTGAATAATTCACTGCAAAGCTTTATCCTTTAGAAGCCAATACATTATTGAACCAATTAGTCACACGGCACTGTGCTGCTTCTGGATCAGCCCCGTTTGGAGCATCCCAGCTGAGTCACAGAATAACGCACCCGCCCTCCCCCAGAAATAAATAAAGGACGATACTGACACATAATGATGGTGATGGAAATTGATTTTTGCTCAGTTTCCCAAGTTGCTGCCTAATTCAAACGAGGATGTTCGCCACATCTGGCAAAATATCACGACGAGTTATATTTTTTAGACCCTAATCAATGATCAAGTCAATTGATTTATTATTTTAAAAAGAAAATAAATCTGTAACTATTCAAATAAAATCAAATAGTCATTTCTGGCAAATTGAATGCACTTGTATGAGAGACTGTGCTATTAAAACATTTGAAATGAGCTGGATTCGTTTGACTTATTTGAATTAAAGCCTGTGTGTCATGCTGTACTACTGATGATCGGTGCTGCAGTGTGAGCTGAGGTCCACTTTCAGGCCTTCTACTGTTTGCAAATTGAGCCCTTGACTTTCCCTCTCTGTCCTGAGTGTCTGTTATCCTTGACTCTGTCTGATATGGGGTTGGCATCGTTAATGAAGGAGCCTCCTCACTAATTAACTAACCAGCTTGATCTTACCAGAGGTGACACGAGTTCATGACTCCTCGCAGTGTTTACATTTCATCATTTTGCAATCACCTAATGGGAGAAATCTGATGTTTGTTTGTTGTTCTAAATTCATATCATGAATAACGTGGAGATTCAATACACACACAGCATCAGTGCCAGGTCAGCAAATTCATGGGTTTTTATTACAAATTCCTATATCTTTTTTAACTAACAATGGCCATGAAAGAAGAGTCCTGCTGTGTTGAAGTCCGTTGCCCGTGTTACAGTCCAGTTCAGGGTCCCGTAAGGTCCAGGGAAGTCAATAAGTAAGGATGCTGGGTCAGGCACATTACATCCTCACTTGCTGCAGCTCACGCAGGGCTGCAGGCCGTTCTCGTTGCAGGAAGTGCACTTGAGCGCTTTGAAGGAATCTGTGAAGCAGTTGCGGAAAACGGACATCTTGCTGCCGTGGCACATTGGACATGGGATGAAGGCAAAGCCCCCACAGGTCTGGCACGTCTGGGGATGCTGCACCCTCTAGGGGAAAGGGACAGATTACGTATCAGTTTAAACTATAGATATCCAACATTACAGGAAAGATAAACAAACAAACACAAATAAAGACATTCTCGTTGCCACATTATCTTTGGGTTTCCAAGCTTCCATATAGGCCTAATTTAATTTAAGTTTTGTTTTTTCACTTTTGTTATGCACGGATGAAATAAACTCGATATTTTTATTATTATGTTGTTAAAGCACCTCAAAATAGAGCCAGGCTGGTTGCTCGTTTCTGTTTCTAGTCAACCACCCATTGACTGTGACCTGATTTGGCTGTGGGGCGAGATCGATGTTCTCATCTGACTCTTTGTGTATAGGCAAATCAGCGTAGTTTCCAAAATGTCAAACTGTTGTTTCGTTGTGTAACCAGACGCACAGGAAACACAAAAAAAATCAAGCCGTGTTGCTGTCCACTTCTGGACTAATTAGTGAATGCATGACCTTTAATAGCTGTTTTTTCCCTAATAGCCCGGAGTGACGAGGATACATTATGGTAATGTCATCACACTGCTATTGTTTATGAAGACGTTTGTTTGCTCTAGGTTTCAGATTTTAGCTGAGAAAAAGCCAGTGCTTGTGTTGCTGTGGTTTGGGCCACAGAATAACATTGGCGTGTTGGAACAAATGTGTTGGAAGCAGAATCAATAACAAGCCCTGCATTAGTAATGGTCACATATTGATGTGCATGCATGTTTAACATGGCAGTTTGCTCATGTTTTATTGATGTCAGGACCGACTGCTCCGGTTTGCACCGTGTTCACGGTAATGGCTTTGGACTAAAACTCAAAGTGTGGATTTATCCTCACGACTCCATAATCACCCTCTACTTGAATATTATATGTGCTGCCAGGTACACACAATACTGTTCCGTAAATCTAACTGCATGAATAATGAAACATCAGCACGTGTCAAATCAAGTGGTCAAATCCACCCGGTTCACAGGAAAATCGAACATTAAACCACCATCAATTATTCAAGGTGTGATTTCAAAGGCAAACACAGCGACAACCAACCTCAATCCTCGTCAGAAGATCCTGAAGCTCCCCTGATTCATTCATATCAAGTATTTTCTCAGCACCCTGCAAAACACATTACATCCCAGAGTTCAGTTCAGTCAGTGTGTGATGCACTGACATCAGATATTATAAGGGAGAAGTAATAATAACAGCTGACCCCAAAGTAGTGTCCATCAATGAACACGACTGGTAACGAAGGTGGTTCTCCCACACGTTTGCATCGCTCCTCCAGCTCTTTGCCATACTCGCTGTCCAGGGCGATGTTCTTCTCCACAAACTTCAGCCTGTGGTTCTGGAAAATCTTTCGGACCAGCTCGCAGCGCTCGAAGGTGGTCCTCACCACACGGAAGCTGGTGGTGTAGATCACGATCCGCCCAAACTCGAGCGCAAACTCCACCTGGAGACACAAGGTTTTCCTGGATACAGTTTGTCTGCACATTGAACTCTTGTTTATTCGTGAGCTTGAGATTAATAGTTGAAGATTAGAGCATGGTTTTTTTTGGTGAAGGTGACAATGATGTGCACATGGACAAGAAATCCATGTATGAAGGATTCAACTCAAAAAAAGAAAAATCTCCTTTCGTCTCGTTTAATTAAAATCACGATTCAAAGCTTCGCCTCATCTGTGCCGCGTCTCCACCTGATATCACTCAGCAAAAGAAACTGTTACTTCGACGTGACCTTCTACATGACCTTTGCATCGGCCAGCGGGCCAAGACTTGAATAACAAACAGCTCTCCGTGCACGGATACTAGAAAGCGAAGTGCTGAGAATTCATTAACCTGATTAGCTTCTCTTGAAACACTTAACGGAATGCATCATTAATCTTTAATTGCTCTCCGGCCTTGTCCTCCATTGTGTATAGCTTTTATCCAAGTCACACACCTGCATGGAGCCTGTACCTGTAACTAGACTTCAGGACAAGGACCTGCGCTGACGGGAACTAGACCTGAGAGCGTTGAAGGACAAAAAGTGATTTATCGAAACAATCAGATGAAGTAGGACCAGTGAGACGTTCGGCTACTTACGCTGCTGGAATTCGGGAGGTTTTCAAACAGCGTCTGACCTGCGCTGACTTTGTGCTTGACCCCCCTCACAGTCCCGTTCTTACTGAGTATGTTGACCCTCTTGGTGGTGAACGTCCCGTCCTTGTAGGCCCCCGCGTACATAAGCAGATCATCAGGCTCACTCTCACTGTCGTCCAGCTCCGAGCCCAGGTATCCATACAGGTGTGGCTCTCCGCTGGTGGAGGGGGTACTGGCCCGTTCGGCATCAGAGCTGCTGGTGCCGTCTGATTCCAGGGAGTCTGAAGGCCCCTCGTCCTTGAACATCTCCTTCAGCACCCGGCCACTGTTCCCTGAAGCCACGCGGAACCTCACCCGCTTCTGTGGCTTCTCCTGCTCTGCCGTCAGCATTGTCCCCTCCATTGCAAACCCTCTGCTGCATTACATGGTCCACAACACCGCGCTGTCGCTCCCTCCCTCTCATTCAGAGGTTAAGTGTGCGGCTCAGACGCCCTGTTTCGCTCGCCATGGATTATCACCACGTTTAATCCTGCCTGCTGCTTGGACCCATCTGAAAGAGTCTGTAAGCTGCCGCACAGTCAGACTCACACTGCCGGTAAATAATACATGCATTTCCACCATGGCAACCTACAACGCCAGTCTCAAGTAAGCTGATCATTGCCGATGAATTATTCATCACAGTTTACACAGTTTACTCCAAAGTTTTGACAGAGGACTTTTAATGTGACAGACAGACAGACAGACAGACAGACAGACAGACAGAAAAATTGTCTCTCTTTATGACAGTTACAAGTAAAAGTATACAGAATGGAGGGTAAAATGATGATGTAATGACAGTAAGAGGGGATGTAGTAAATATTCTGCCATACACATACATGACAGACAGCTTCTGCTGATCCAATGACTCATCTGTAATTATAAAGTCAAATGTGACATCTTGTGCGTGAACGCATGGCGTAAGTGTCGCAGGTGTTCACTGAGCTTCCTCACAGGGCAGACGGCGTATAAAGTGTCACACTGACACAATGCAGCAGTGTGTCCACAGAGACGCCTCAGACTGTTGTGTGGGGTTTTTTTTTGTTGTTGTTTTTCTTTTTGAGTGTGTGTCACAGGTGATGAAGCAGCTTCCTGGTGATGTGACACATCAGCTCATGGCGGTGACAGCGCCGCTCTGTGTGAGTGCTGCGGTTTGTCTCCTGAGACACACACACACACACATGCACACACACTCACACACAATCACCTGTCTGCATCCAACCATAGTGAGTATTTAAAAAAAATCATCTCCTTCTAATGTGACACCCTCAGGCTGTTGTTGTACTATGAGTCTGGCTGCTGTTCAGGTTTCATTGACCTGAAGTGACCTTAACTCTCTTCTCGTACAAGAACTTTACAGCAGCACTAACGATATCTCCTGTGAAGGCTTTTTGTATATTATTGCTGTTCTGGCGTCTAGATTTTGATTAAGTGGGTGGCGTGTTTAAAATGTCTGCTTTGCTTTTTGACACAGCTAAAAGTTAATAGTGATGCTCTGCAGGCATGGTGTTTATTCAAGTCTGTAGTCTCATCCACCTGAAGAGCTTATCTCTGGGCCTCCTCATCAGTTGTGCTAATGTTACCTCAGCAGCCACCGCAACTGCTATTAAAAAAGCCATTTGAAAAGATTGATACTCAAGCGCTCTTTAATTCCATTGCTGTTTGCTTCTTCGACTGTGACTGAGTGAAAAAAAAAAGTCAAACGGTGTGGACTGATGAACGGCTTTCATTTTGTTCAGATGGATTTAAAGGATGTGTTCATAGATTTGCACCACGGTCTTTGTGTTTATGCCACGTGCATTACAATTTGAAGTTGCCATCATGAGGAACAAAACAAACTGATCCCTCCACATCTGGAGCTGGAGAGAAATGTGTATTTAATATTGTAAACAAACTCTTAGTCCATGCAGCCCATGAAATCTGTCTTTGCACAAGATTCACTGCGCATATGAATCAATAATTGGGAAGAGGGATGAGGAAAATGACTCCACAGTGACTCACAGTGACTCACCATTAGTTGATTAGTTGGCCGTCAAACCCATGCTCACGCTTCCCTGACTGCAGATCAACATCCACAAGGGGGCACAATCCAATTCAATTACAGCCAGACGTCAAACTGCCCAGTCACTCCTTCAGGAGATGTTTAGACAAGGGATGAATGATGCAGCTGCTGATGGCTGCAACCACTGGCTTGGTTTGATCAGTCCTCACCGTTGGAGCAGTGATTAATGATAAAATCAGTGACAAACTGGTTCACGTCAAGTGAGCAGGGGATGGATGAATAAAGACGGAGATGAATGTTTCAGTCCAGAGGTTTAGAGAATGACAGATTGTAGCCGCAGATGTTTTAACACCCATATTGTTTTTCAGAGCTTTCCTTAAGTGTTGGTGAGGTTCAAATGAAGCATCACACAAACTGCACTGTGGCGAGCCAAATGATAGTGTTGCTGAAATAAAAATAATTGCATTAATCAAGCTTTTACAATATCGATTATCTCCAAAGCATAATGTGGCTTAATTATTATTGGACTGTTTGGCACTAAAGGATTGAGGTTGCCTATAGTGATGAATACCATTTTAAAATCCTCTGCGATAGGATTCAGATTATAGCAGTTAAGTTTAATTAATTAAAAAAAACAAAACGCTGTCATTGTTCAAAATAACGAGTTAAAGCTGTGGACAAAATAAAAAGGATTTGATTTTACCGTCGTATCAGCTCTGTGTTTGTCTAAAGTGGATCAGCATATGCGTTGCAGACACGGCCAGCCAAGGTACATATTTACACTGCAATATCTTATCAACGAACAAATGTGATGGGGGGGTTTATCAGTAAAACGTTGTTAGGTCACTTTGATAAAAATAAAAACAAATAGACAAAAACACTCCGGCTGTGTGTAACTGACACAGATTTTGATTTATAACAGTGGTCGGATGAAAGTCATTGTTTGGACTGGATATGTGATAAAACACAACACCGGCGCATGCATACACACATAATCGAAGAGGCAGGCTTCTCGTCACTGTTGCTTAGCAACGGTGGGAGCTACAGAGCCAAATCCCCATGGTGGTGAGCTGATGTTGAATTAGGTTGAGTGGGGGGAAGAAAGGAAATCTTTGGGAAAGACGTGTCTGTAGCAGACACGGGAGGAGGTGTAGATGTGCAGGTGTTCATTTCATATCTTTGGATGAGCCTCTGTAACACAATCTTTGTGTGTTTTTGTTTTTCTTCTTTCTCGGCTGTTGAGACTCGCAGGGCTCGCAGTTGCATCATCTCAGTTCCCACCTTCCTCTATAGTAAATGCATTTTAATTTCTGGTAGAAATATTTAACAAATAAATAAAACCAGTTTCCTAAATTAATTATAATGAACGATTTTTTATGCCAGAAATACACAATACATTTTGGCAGTAAAAATGAACAACTCTCTCAGGAAACTAAAATGCATGTAAGCACTGCAAGTACATGCATTACACATCAGTCAACTGTAGTGTGTAAAACTGCAGTTCTCTCAGGCAACTGCAGTGGTGCTGCTGCTGTATAAATGCTGTCTCCAGTGTCATTTGCATTTCAACTGCAGTGGGGACGAGAACCCGCTTTGATTCACTGTGTGCACACCGAGCAAGCAGTTGCAGCAGAAAAGCCTTTGTTGCAGCTTCTGTCTTTGTATGTGTGTGCATAATGTTGCACACACATACTGAGGGTTATTGAGGGTCCAGTTAGATTCCTGACAGCAGAGTGATACACTGATTAAGGATGTAATGTGCACAAGAGTAAGTTACCCTGCATTAGACCTTTTGCTGAGCTTATCTCTAGACTATTCCATGGTGAGGAAAGTAGCTGCAAACAGAATTATTTGAATATGTTTCTTAGTTATTTTTTTAATGGACATGACCGATCATTTGCTGAATTTGTTCACATGGAAATAAAAAAAAAATTCGTCCTAAGGAGACAGGTGGCATTGTGCTATGTAAGACATCCAGGAAGTGTGGAATATGAAATGTTTTGTGGCAAACAGTACCAGTGCAGCATTGAAAGCCCTGTTCACACACTGATAATATGATGAACTAAAGTCTGGTAACTTGTAAAGTATGATTATATGGTATGATCCAAACATAATTTAACAATACATGATGGTATACTTTTAACAATGATGAAACAAGTTATTTTTACATAACATACAGTGATGCAAGTAAAAGAAAATATTTGGTATAAAATATTGTTTTACTCCGGAGTAGTTAATATATAATACTGCAATATAATTAACCATAAATCACTTTAATGTTGCTGCTTGAATAGGAAACGTTACAATAGAATGTATATTTTTACGCAGCATTATTCATTTTTCTTAAATGAAGTACAAGTATCAGCAACACAAAACTGAGTTACACAACTAACCCAAAAAACACAATTACTGCAATTTCCTCACATATATCTTGTATTTTGTGAGGAATACCATTCATTTTAGATGTGGACAGTCATATATTATGCTTGTCAATGTTAAAATATTACGTATGTGTTTGATGTGGTGGAGGTTGTCACGTGATGACACTGCAGTGAGTATTAATACATTAATAACTATATTTTATTAAAAAAAGAAGACTCAGTTGTGGTAACCCAACTCCCACCCACAGTACTGTACTATTGTTGTGTGTTGGACCTGAGAACAACATCTACTGCAGAGGGGGGTCCGCACAGACCAATTCATTTTCGACTAGTATTAAAAACGTATACGTATCTCAGTAATTGTACAAATCACTTTGTAATTTCTGTATTTTTAATAAAAATAATTTATGATTTCCCTAACGGCGGTGAGATGTTGTTTTTTCTGTTTCTCCTCCCCCTCTCGCAGCGGGGAACGTGGTACGGTCCATACTGCGAAGCGGCACCGTCCCTCTCCCCCTCACTCTGTGGTAAATCCGTATCCGCTCCTCCGAACTGACGGCGTGTGTCCACTCCTTAATCCGCCGTGTGGCGCGTGATGGGGGGATCCACAAAGCCGCTGTCTCCCGGCCATGGTCCTCTCACCACCAGGAAATGAACGTAGGCTGCAATTCTGTAAAAAACAAAACAAAAACAAACATCGGCAGTAAATACGCAGCCGTGTAGCCCGCATGAGAGCGGCTCCTCTGCTGAATTTTAGCCGTTTTTTTCAAAGTCTGTGACGGTCGAGAAGCAGCAGCCGCAGGGGGCAACAACTAGCGGCCGCCTGACAGGTGCCGTCGCCCGGCTCTGCGTGGAGAGATGCCGCCCGTCCAGAGGACCATGTCTGATCTTCGTACGCGGTCGGAGGGTATGTAGAGACAGTTTTTAACTTAGGTGTCTGTTTCATGGGAGTAAATTAATGCGAATGTTTCCTTGTTCCTCATAAGAGGGCCGGTCGGCCGGTCACTGGAAGTACGCAAACTTGCTAGCTAAAGCTGTGATTACAAACAAACCGTGGTTCAAAGAAACTTCGACGGCGGTGTCTCCAGAATAATACATGTTGTTTTTTATTAAAACTAGTTTAGATCAGACAGTATGGGGATATACTGTAAGCCTGGGCCATAGCTGTAGTTGAATCCCCGGCTTACTGCAGTGTTGTTTGGGTGTCTGTACGCTACATGAGGCTTCTTGAGACGTGTGGAGGTGATGGTGACCCAGGAAACTCTGCTGCTCATATCCAGACTGGGACATCTAACCCCTGCCCAACAACATCCTGGATCACCGTCATCACTATAAACGTAATCAAAATGAGATGCACTTTATGTCCCAACAATTAAAGTATTCTTTATGCATTTCATAAAAACAAATATCATAAAACATATTACTTGAAAACAGCTTGGCAGTTATTTATAGGCATCGCTTAGATGTTGCTAAACTTGCCAAATCAATTGAGAAAGGGTAGAGAGTAAAATGTTTGCCTCTGTATGGTAGTATAGCAGGAGACGAATAAAAATGGAACCTAATAGTTTATAGTGTCTCAGAACCGTACTTTAGTAAAGTACATTAGCAACTAAATGATTGAATGACTTTCCATTGCTGGTGGTAACAAGTGTCCACCAAATGGCATCTACGTTAGCCTCGGTCTAATAATACATCCATTGTAATTTGGCATGGACCTTCGCTTTCCCACTGCACCAGTAACTTTCCACTGCATCTCAGTTGTGTTTGCCAGAGAAAGAGGATGCGGATATGTACACATTGTTTAAGTGATTTAAACACAAAAGTGGACCTGTTTATTTTAGGGCTTAAAGGCTGCATAGTAGCTTTGGATGTGAAGGTTTGTTTATCCAGTAGATAACCTGTGGCCTCATATTCACAATAGAGACGTATTACTGGCTGCAGATTCACAATCTGCCAGACTCATTAACAGTCTTTAAATTTCTACCCTGGTATCCCTTTAGTGGCTGTCCATGACCTCTGACATCTCTGGAGAGAAGAAAGAGTTTATCTACTGGGATCAATAACGTATCACAATATTTATGACACTTGCTGCAGCTCCTGTTTCCTTCCACAATAAATTCATTGGCCTTTTCATGGTCTGATATTGGAGCGTTTCGGATTGATTTATTACGCTCAGACGAATATCTCAATCAGTTTTTGCTATTGAGTCTATTTGTACAGGAAGTGTTCCTGCGTTGAGTCTGAGTTTCCCCTGTAACGAAGTGAACATTTCACATCAAATTGCCATTGCACATTGTTTTATAGTTGAGTCTTTCCTCTAACAGAAATCACAGTGTCATTCCTCTGACAAACCATAAAACTTACTGGTAGAAATATAAATAATTAAACACTAAGATAGATTCCATAGGAAAAATTGTTAATCAATGTGGCTGCTGGAGTCACAGAGCTAACACATGAATTATGCAGTCGCTAATGCTGTCACCCTCAACCCCCAACCTACAACTACCACACACCACCTTTTTAGGTTACTAAGAGCAGTTGCTGTTTTTCTACTTTGATCCACATCGCTAACCGTATACGATCATCTTCCCACTTCACCAGCTTTTCCATTCAAGCATTCTTCTGTACCGTGCCATTTTGATGTGCTGCTGCTGCTCCAGTATCAACATTTCTACCCTCACAGCTCCACGTGCATGTCAGTTTCGTTTAATCTTATGTAACATTTCTTTTTGGTGAATTTGACAAGAACCCAAGTAACCTTCCCACTCCTCAGTGTTATTTTTTAATCACCACGGTGCATCAGTCAGGCTTCCATCTAGAAAGGGCAGCCCTCTGCCAGGCTTACCACCTAATCCATCAGCAGCCTGTCTGTCAGCTCTCCCTGCTGCACACTCCCCAGTCTTACCCACCACGTGTTACATCTTTCCTTGTCTCTCGCCTCTCCTCGGTGCTCTGGAAACATCTGACATCACTGCCAGCATGTGTCTCCATGTGTTTCCAAAATAACCTTATCTAGGACTCTTTGGGCGCAGGTGACACATGTAGCTATCAGCATGTGTAGTGGGTGATCCTGCTCTGACAGACAGGCACATTTTGACGTTGATCTTTCCAACGCAAATTTCTTTGATGGGCAGGATGGTGCCTAATACCTGCTTTCACTATCTAGCTGGGAGAGTTGACTGACAGGATTCATTGAAGTTAACACTAGACAGATGGCTACAAGCATCCCTCACGCAGTTGACACTAGAGTTGAAGATAGGCAGGTAAGCCTCTCTAGTGAGGATGAATCTGTCCATAGAACATATGTTTGTCGTTTTGTGTTAGCTGATTTACGTGATTGAAGGTGCACTAAAAATGCGGAACGTCCGCATGCTAGTTTTGATCGTTTTATATGCCATTCTTTCATTTCATTCATGTCATTGTTAAGATTTTTTTTTTCATGCGAGAGTAAAGCAGGACGTTTGCTCCTAGCATTTCAATAACACCAGCTAAGTCCCAGTCTGTCTAAATAGCGGTAACAGCATGGGGAGGGAGACTGGAGGGTATAGTCTGCTCCCTTCTGAGGGGATCGAGGTCTGCCCATGTGCATGGCGGATCACTGGCTGATAATGTGGCACAAAAGCCCAACATGCAACTAAATCCCCTGTCTGGGGCCAATGGTGTGTAATATCAAGTCCCCTTAGGCCTCTCTAGTCTATCTATGTGCTGGCATGGGACAGCTCTTCTGCTCTATTTTCCACTTCATGTTCTCCCTTCATCACTAACCTGCAGGCGGACTAATATGCGTTTCTTCAGACACTCAGTTTCCTTCACCTCAGTGATTTGGCTGTGTCTGTGAGGTAATGTAGATGTGGCAGGTCACTGTGAGGATGGGGAGATGTGAAAGTACTTATGCCCATACCAAGATGGCTGCAAACAAAAAAGAATCTCCAGTTCTTATGTTGCTGAGGCACCCCTTCTTTGCACCTGGCCAGGGACTGTGTGAACATGAGGACTTTTATACAGTCTGTCAGTTCAACAGAATGGAGATCTTCAGAAACATCACTCAAATTAAACCTTGGTTTCTTAAGCATCAAATTATTAATTACTGCATAGATGAACAAGCCTGTATTTGCGATCCTGCATGTGCAGGGACAAAGTCAGTGTCACTGTGTCACAGTGGGATGACAAGGTCAGTTGTAGAGCTGTTGGCAGGCAGTCAACGGGAAAGCAACACCATCAGTGGTTGGAAGATGAAACTTTCACCGCCCTTGATCTCACCTCCCAGATCTCAAACCTTTTATGTAATTTTACTTGTATCAACTCTCTCTCCACTTAGGCTAGTGCTGCTTCCTCAGATTGAAGGTTAGGTCCAAAGCGTACATCTATGACTTGCATTTCTGGCATCAGTATTCACTGTGTTATAATGCAGTTTCCAATGCAGCGCTAGATAAGACAAGATATATACCTTTAAAATTTGATTTGATTTGTGATCAGATTTCTGTTTAATGCAAATGACCAAATATACCTGACATTATTAGATCAGATACAATACCAAATCTACATTTCTGATCCAAGCTGTTTCTGTACATTTTACTGAAAAAACATATCCAGTTACCCTATAACATTTGTTTTAGATGGTTGTGCTGATTAAACAGTACTTTCATCAGTGTCTGTGCCTCTGCCATACAAGTGGGAGTGTAATTGATTTTGCTTTTCATAGATGGCCTGGGAACATTAATGTTGTTCAAGTCTGAGGCCTGAATCAATAATTGACAAGAATAGCCTCCACATTATTGTTTCCCTGTAGACCTTGTCTACAGAGGATGTACGCTGTGCGTGTTGTGCAGATTACCTTGTTGTTTTGGGGTGCCTGGTTTTCCTGTTACACTAACTCATCACACATTCAACACATCACACACTCATCAGATTAGGTCAGTGAACATGAATGAAACACTGAGATGTATTAGTTGTCATTGTTCAGCCTTTGGAAAATAACTATTTTTAGAAAAATTAAGATAGAAACTATGCTTGTTGTCTGGAGTTTTTGCATTGTGAACTTTATTTGTCTTTTTGTAAAGCATCATAATACTGAGTTATATCAGTGATTTACATTGTCTCAATCAACACCACTGCACATTGCTTACTCATGGAAAAGAACAAGGTCCTGCATTATAATTAGTAAAGTGGATTGAATTTAGAAATGTCTGATCGCCAGCATGATATATCTTCCTTCATCACAGCAAGTGGGAGAAAGACTTGGGCAGGATTTGGCAAGCCCCGAATAACCCTTTAGGTTAATGTCTAAGTTTTGCTATTTTAAGTCTGCAAAAGTAGTTTCCTTTAAAAGTGCAGCCATAGAGGTTAAAGATAAATCAAGTGAAGTCCTGATCATTGATAGTTAATAAGTTGAATTCTTGATATGGACATCTCTTCCCCTTATTCTTTAAGTTTACTTCACAACAAGTACGTTTTACAGTTTAACCCGAATATTTATCAATCAAGCCATCTGAATAAACAGTCAACGATGTCATTTCCTACAGAAAGGGAGTCTCAGTAAACCTGTCGAACAGGAAATTATATCCCAGTTGCCACGACCAATTCCCAGTCATTCATAAAATTTCACACAGTGAAAAGATTTTAGTTCCTGCAGATCCCTCTTTAAAGATGAGCTAGGCTAGGCTTATGATGTCGCAGCAAGCCCCCTCTGCCTGTGCTGCCGCTGGTCTGTTCGTCCCACTGTAGCCTGCCTGAGCCTATGAGGAGTCAGACAGAGGCAAGCAGGGTGAGGGATTAATTCTGCAGCTGTCCTGGTGTTGTTGTGAGTTCCGGTTACAGAACTGTGATCCGATAAGCAACTTATGGATGTTTCTATTACTTAGTTTGAGGCTGTGTCTATATCCCTATGGAGGTCATCCTCCCATTCACAACTGGTGTGAGACAGGGGGAGCTTTCATCTCTAGGACTTCCCACGGGTAGTCTGTGGCTGCTCTGACTTCTGAAATATTTATCTAGCATTAATAAATCATGTACAGATCTTTCTTTGGTGGTGATGAGGAGATATAAATGGCGCATTTGGTTCTTTGGGTAGCAAGTATGAAAGATCCCAAAGTGGATTTGGATCTAATTTGACCTAAATAACAATGGTTGATGTTACTGTATTAATGTCATCAATGCAGACTGATGATGCTGGATTCCACATTACACCTCACCTTTTCTGTCCAGTGTGTTTTGTGCTGCTTGCTGCTCCTTGGTGGTACCAGTGTTTAAAACATTTATAGGAGTCAAGTCACTCATTATTCTGCTCCATCAAGTATTTAGTGTAGTTTTTCTTCATAGGCCTCTACACCGGTTTGGCTGCCATTTATTTGCTCATGTTAGATCAATGTCAATAGCCCCAAGCTGTCTGCCCCCTCCCACCCTGGTAGTATTGAATTGTGTGGCAGCATAGCTCTGGCAATATCTTGTTTCTCCTCAATACTGTATTGACCAGCCTACTCTCATTAATGCTTGTTAGTTCATGCAGAGGTTTTGGTACATTTCTGAAAGAACAAGAAGCGTCTCTACATTTTGATTATCCAAAACATTCATTTTATATCTCCTGTGAATGACTGTTGGGGTATTTCTGAAGAATCGTAGTCATGGAGCCAATTTAATTGGCCTATGAGACAAATTGTAATTTGTGAATATGGGCTCTAACAAAAATAAAATTTGATTGATACATTTGATTGATAATTAGAGACATAGTAGGTGAAGACTGTAATAAGCTCTTAAATTTTGCCAGCATCTGACACGGAACCTTTTACGACTTGTTAGAAAACCTTTTTTGTGGTCACGTTAGCCAGAATAAAATGCTGTTGCTAAAAATATATCAACCACCATGACTATTTCGAGCTGATCCTCTTATTTTAAAGCCAGGATTAGTGCTGTTTACGTGGTGATATACCCACCATATTTTTTAGGAATGTATTTCATGTTGCTCTGTTGTGCATGACCTGTGTGTTTTCATTTTTTATTTTTTGTATCATTCAGCGAGTATAAAGCTTGTGTATTAAATATAGTATTTAACGTTCGTAAATGGTTTGACTCTTTAACCTACAACATACTGAGAGGGCTAAACACTGGCTAGGGAATACTGGCATGCGTTGGTCAATGCCAAGTCATGACACCCGATACCAAGTTTTTTCCCATTGGTCATTCCTCCAAAATACTTGCCCTCTTGTGACAATTGCTCCAGCTGTCTCTCTGTTGGCTGACACAAGCAGTAATCCTGATATCTGGCCTTCATCCAAAGTTATTACGACACTGGGTGGAATTGATCTTTACCTTAGAGCCTCCTCTCAAGGGCTGTGTGCTTCTTGTCTTTACTGCTACTGATCTTTATTTGGCTCTTTTCATGCTACTTGTATTGTTTTTACATAGCTATTATGTGTGCTGTGGTGGGCCCAATAAAGAAAGGTGTTGTTATGAAGCCTAATAGTACACAGATTAAGAATTATGTTCACAGCGAGTATTCACGCAGTTTTTCATTCTTTTTCTCTTTATTGATGTCAGAGTAGCTGAGCCGTGACACTCTTGTAGTTAATGAAGTTAGTGCAGGGAAAATGCACTACGTCCACCAGGGAACATAGAGTAATTCCCAGTGAGGCATTTGTTGTACTGGCTGAGTGCATCATCCAGACAGTGTATTCGAATGTGAGGAATGAAACTGGATACAGGGAAGGGAGATCCTTTAAATTTTTCTGTAGGGGACGCTGGGAACGGCTATTTTAATGATGGAATCTTCTCCACCTCTCATCCCAGCCTCTTTTGTGCTAATTTTAACTTTGGATAGTTTGAGAAGCTTTCGTGAGATTGCACCTTAATGTTTCCGTTGTTTTACTGTTTTGAACATTGACCATAACATGCAGAACATGTTTTACTATTTTGAACATTGATCATAACTGCTGTGATATGAAGTGTTGCAGTAAAATAGTAGATAGAATAGTTTTCCCTCTTTGGTCTTATTTAGCTGCAACTGTGGGATTGATGGGCCAGTGTTGGTGTTTCTGTAGCAACCTGTCAAGCCTGGCTCTACTTCTGCTTTTTCAATCCAATTAGAAAGTCCTAGATGTATCCTCTAATTGGATCAAGTTTGCAAGAATAGTAACTGCAATAAAAACCTGAAGGTCAGGTAGTGCCTACCTTCCCTGTCATAAAGCTGTGAAGTATTCTTGCTACCAAATAGCTGCTGTCAGGCTATAACTGTATATAAGCCTACCAAAAAGACCATGTTGGCATATTTCATGACATCTTGTGTCACAGTCAACCACCCACTTCAATGCAGGCTAAGACTTTTGTTTTTTTTGCAGGCATTATATAGTTTGGACTTAAAAGACAAATGGCCCAAGAGAAACTCAAGCTGAATTCAAATGAAGTATCTAGTATGTGCCAAGGCACAAATAGCTATTATACTGTTCAGTGTTAGCAATAAGACTGGAATAGAGAATAGGAAGATGTAGCTAAAACCAAATTGAATCACAGAGCATTTGTGTGATTGACATTATCAAGCACTTTATTTTATCCCTAGTGTATACTTTAACTCCACATACATACAAAGTGAGGAGAGCCACAGGAATAAGTTCAGCAGTGGCAGTATTAGCTGCAACTGGTGCATTGCAGCACCTGGTCTACCCCAGCATAAAGTCTCCTGCTGCGAGGGCTCATCCTGAACACAGAGGCAGTATCAATCAGGGCTGTACAGCCTGCTCCTCTCGCCTGTTATTGTACAGGCCTTATGCTGCAGTCACCAGCTATGTCATTCCTTTGTTTTCATTTGTCATTGTAGACACTAATTCCTTGATTACCTGAGTGTCAGAGATTTAGGTTCTCTGACTATCTTTGTTTGTACACATTGGCACTTATTGTGCAAGACCAGCTCTTCAGTACTACCATTTAACTAAACTGCCTCGACATTCAATTAAATGCTGGCCATACACTGAATTGCAAAGCTGAAAACCACTCACATGCCAGCCTTCTAGACAACCCCTCCCTAGTGTCCCTGTGTGGACATCAGGCATCTACAGTATATTCGTGTCTATAAGTGGCACATGCTGTAAAACACAAGCATCATGGCAGGGTTTCCCTGCTTAAGTTAAAGTCACCCATCTTTAATCCCCTGTAGCCGTCTGGAACCACACACCCTTTTGCCATGACACTAATCCAATAAACCATCAATACTGTTGTGATATCTTGCATAACAGGGCCAGAGTAGCTAACCCATATTCCCCCCTGTGACCAGATGACCGCAGAGGGCAATTTAGTGCAAAGAGATGATGGTTTGAAAAAGCAAGTCACTGGCAGGCACTTCTGAGTGATCCTGTCAAGTGGACCATTAAAATAACGGTAGTTGGAATGTGGGAGTTAAGGTTTGCGTAAGATGAGTTACAAAGTGTAAAGAGTAAGGTGAGAGTAAGAAGCAGAGGAAAAATGCAGAGAAAGTGTGACTGAGCCAGGTTCTAATTTATTACCTTTTGACTTTACATGACGAAACAGATGCTGCAAACAGGGGGATGGGACACAGGTTGCAACTGGGGCATCCGGTAGGGATTCTGGTTACAGTATCCCGTGACACTGCGTTTTGTTGTTGTTGATGTTTCAAGGAGCTAGCTCCTCTCGCTTTCCCCCTCTCCCTCTGTGCCTAAGAGTGGACCTTCATTCCATTTTTAAACTCCAGGGTTCATCTGTAGTCGTTAAAGCTAAGCCGCATTTGCTCTTAGCTCATAACCGCTAACAACACTGCTACTGGAAGCAAGGAAAGGCAATCTAGCAATAACATGCATGCAATGCACACAACCAGTTCTTGAGTCTCAGTCTGTCCAAAAGATCATTTCTTTGGTCTGTTTCCTATCTGCCAACCTGTATTGTACTCAGCAGCTTCAAGCTACAGTCGAGGCTTGGTATGTATCCCAAGGCATTCTTTTTTGGATGATGCAGCACTTCTCTTTACAGCATTGTAGGCACTGCATGTTAAGTAGAGGAACTGAGTGGGATAGGGCATCACTCTGATGTTGTAGGCTGTTGCCTGGAGAGGCAAAGCAAAAGAGGCAGAAATGTCTCTTGCTTGTCTGTAAACAAAAACATTTGTGTATGGTTTTTAAAGAAGATGGGAAAAATGTGTTCTATGCAGCCCACATGCAAACCAGAGTCAATGTGTTGATTTCGCTAACGCAGCTCTCACCCACTTTGTCGAACTTGGTGGGGGCAGATCAGTGTCTCCCTTGACCTGAGATGGAAAATCACTGAACTGCGCTGAATTCTGTCTTCTGTCAGTTCAGCATTTCTTCTTGTAGAAGTCAGTATAAGGTGGAATCATAAAATTGATTTATGTATGCCATTCTTAATACATCAAAACAAAATAGTCTAATGATTTGATTTTAGGTTACTCATATCTGTCTATTCAATTTGCTATTTGAAGTTACTGTTCAAGTGCTTCATGTAATGAAAAAATACAAACGTATTTAAATTTAAAATGTTACTACACCACGGTTGCCTTGAGAACCGTATTATTTTAGTTATCAGACAGCTCATTACTGCTAATGATCACCACAGATAAGGTTTATCTACTACTGCCAGCACAATTCTGCAAACGGGAAATACCAGGCTAATCATAACACATTTACAGCAACAAACAGCCCTGAAAAGAATTCTCAGGGGCAATCATCAAAATTTAAGCATTTAAATATCTTCAGTAATCAGACTTCGGAAATGTACTGAATTATTTTCCTTTGACTCGGGTTAATTTTGTTACTGTAACAAAAACACATATTAAACCCACCTTAAAAACTGCTTTATCGCGCTGTAACAGCTTTATTGTTTTTAACATATCATTTGACAAGCCTACGCGGCTATAAACAGGTTGACAAATACATTGTGTCAGCCCGAGTGAAATAAAGGGGTTGTTTTCTCGTTAAACTTGCTATCACTGCATGACTCACTCTTTTGAAAATATTACAATAAAAAGTTTTATATTACCAGCTTTACCCATTAGATTAATAATGCATGTAGTATGAGTTCGTAATGATCCCAAAGGAGAGTGCCTCACATTAAAGCATTATTAGCCACATTACAAGTACATTGTCATCTTCAAAGGAAACCTATTTACTTGGCCAATATGGCTGCTACAATGCATGTCAACCACCTACCAATTCAAATTGACAGTCTACGTTTTTACAAACACCATTTAGCTGTGTCAAAATACTCTTTGTCTTTTGTTTGTGCTCAAAGTAGATTTCTCTCTTAAGCGATCATCATTTCTCCGATTCTACAGGATATGAAAAGACTGACGACATGTCGGAGAAGACATCCTTAGCTGACCAGGAAGATGCCAGACATATTTACCTCAATCGACCGCAGTTCACCAAATTTTGCAGCAACACAGTCAGGTAAGGTGATTGTTTGTGGAAAATAGGGAAATACTTGTACTGTCAACTGATTAAAAATAGTACATTTAAATGGTTTGATTAAGGACCATATTTAAGGCTTTAAGTTATTATCACTTTTCTCTGGATCATGATGACACAGGATGCTTGGCAGTGTAAATAGCAGGTAAATATTGCAGCAGGCTCTCGTTCTGGAAAGATCCATAAATAGATAAACAATAACCCATCTCTGGGTCTAACACAACCACTGCCTGGATGGTATTTTTGCTGAAGTTACTTAGTGTGAACCGTGTGAACATTCGCAACATTCGCAGGCTTTTACGTCTCTGCAGTGAATTATATTTAGGAAACTTAAATTATCCCCCATCTTTCTTTCTTGGTTGTCTATGTCTGCATTTGATTTGTTGTGAAGATTATGCCTATATGTAGTTTCACGACTGTAAAGTGAACAGCTGCTTTTCTTCTGCCATGTCTCCTACTTGCATTTTGGTGGACATTGTGCTTTTTGTTACGTTTTGGATGCTGGGAAACAAAATGCCATTTACTCTGGTAATAGGAATTGAATCACACAATGGACTTATAGTCTGTTCGCATACCTTGAAATTTTGAGTCTGCATAGACAAACATATATTCTTCCTCGCTCTGCAGAAGAAACAAGAAGGCTGAAATAGTCTTTCCACCAAAAATAATTGATTATGCCTCTGTGAAAATACAATATGAAGACAATGCATAGCACAGAGGTCTAATGTAAAGCTGATCTGCACAACAGACTTAACACGCCTCATTCCAGTCACACAAGATTGGCCTCTTTTATTTATCATTTAACATTTCCAGCGTTTTCATTTATGACTAAAATATTTTCCAATGCCAATGTAAACCAAAAAAATTTTTAGCTGCTTACATAAAATCACAATAAAATTGTATTTTGCTCCAAGATACATTAATATTCTTCTCTGATTTTTCACATGCCTTGTGGGCAGTTTACACATGGTGTAGTTTTGATATGTAGCCACTAATATTATCTGTATAGACAGCTGCTCCACAGGTGTGGCTGTAACAGCAACCATAATCATATGCACATTCACCACAAAAGCATTAGTATTTGTCAGGGCATCTTTGAATGCCTTTCCCCTAACCTCATCCATTATACGTTTCTGTAAGTAGTGTTTATACATCTTCCTCAACATGGTGCAGCAGATTGTAGCTTCTTGTTTTAATGATGAAGAATACATTAATACAGTACAGTTAACTTGCTACTTGTATGCAATTTTTCAGTTACAGACACATCAACATTATTAAACTAGAGGCTCCAGCCAACCTTGGGCAAACCATATGTGCATGTGTGAGTTTATACTTTTTGATAGTTTAAAACTATAATCTGCTACTTGAAGCATTTGCAACAGACTCATTACCTGATGGTTCTCCTTGAGGTTTCCAGCTGTCTCTGTGTGTGTGTGTGTGTGTGTGTGTGTGTGTGTGTGTGTACCATACTGTATGGTATAAACTAACATGAGGTTCCTGGATGTTTCACTATTTAGAAAGAATGTAAACATGGTGTCAGTCTAGACGAGCCACAATTTATAAAAACATACTGTGATGTCATACTTTTGTAATGCTTCTGATCAATGCTGTATGGCTATTATCTGTATAACTGTGAGCAAGCTGCGGAAGCGCTCCTTTCGTATTGTCTTAATTCTCAGGGCACTGCCAGGAAATAAAATGTTAGATCCATTATCTTCCATTAAGGAGACTGTTAAACGAGTTCTTGATCCTGCCCTGCCTCTGAGGAAGAAGTACAGTATGTGTACGATTGTAACTAGAAAGCAGGACGCTTTACTGTTTACCTCCTCGGTTTAAAAAGAAGACTGGAGTAAAGGAAATTATGTGATAAGCAGTACTGAATACAAAATTTCGTCTCATTACAATAAACAAGGAGTAAACAAGATCATCTACCTGGTTTTGCTTAAAGTAAAAATGATAAACTGAGGATGGTAAGTACGTAAAGTACATAAGTACATTATTGTATTCATACTTGATTATGTTGCTGACGCACACAAAATGGACATGCTTATTGTTCCACTTCCTTGATTTTCTGTTTCTGCTTCCTATTTTTCTCTAGTCTTGTTTACTGGCCTTTTCATCTTATGATGAAAATGTTGAACTTCCTCATGTGATAATCGATATAATGATAAACAACACGCACACAAATCAGAACCCGTGTCTTGCTCTGATAGAGCTCTAGAGCAGGCTTCTCTGTGAGGCTGCTAGTACATTGTACTGCTGTAAGAACAATGTCTTTCTCTGTCCTAGACAGCTCCATTGTACCAGGCAGCCATGATGACAGTGAATACAAAACTCTTAACTCAATACATTTTTCATAACGCGACATTGTACTTGTGGAAGAGTTTTTTGTGAGAAGGGTCAAAGTCTAACTGATAAAAAACTGTGGTATCCTTAATGTTAATCTGCATGTGCTTTGCCCCTTAAGATGAGTTGGAGGCTATACTCTCTGATATTCTACTTGTATATGTGTGGCAGCTTTTGTGTGTGTACGTGAGTAAGCGAAGCACTGTCTTGGCAGTCATCATGGCATATATCTTCTCCCAAAGTGGCTGCTCTGACTGGGCCTTTAATGCAGCTGTAAATCAGACTGCTGGAGGTCTGAATTTGCGGCTGTTGAGGTCTCTACCCAACTACCCCAATCCCCAACCCACCCAGCACCACTGTAGCACAGCCAACATCGCTCACATCTGCCAGGAGCGCCCCCCAGCCCCACCCCCGCCAGCTCCCATCTTCCTCTTAATTATTCTTTATGATCACTATGCCTACTCGTCTCTGCTCTTCATCAATCTCACACACAAACACAGACACACCAACCAAAAAGGACCTTGTAGTGACAAGGTGAGGGCAAGGACGTGGTTATTTTTGAATATTTGCATCTTGTAATGTCAATATTGCACCAAAAAAAAAAGACTCATCAGACTTTGATCACTAACTATTTTGTTTCACTCTTTTGTCCCCTCGCCCTTCTTCCTCCACCCATCGCCATTGTTCCGGTCTTCAGCACAGCTAAATATAATGTCCTCACCTTCCTTCCCCGCTTCCTCTACTCACAGTTCAGGAGGGCAGCCAACGCCTTCTTTCTCTTCATTGCACTCTTGCAGGTAAGATGCGGTGTTTATGTTATTTGAAATAGAAAGATACCCACAAAGCAGCCATTACAGTCATATTGAAACATTGCTCATCTTAACTTCAGTTTTGTGCAGTTTGGCATGACCTAGACACAAAGGTCGTATCTGTAATTTCATATGTACACAGACAAACACACACGCGTGTACACGCACACACACATGCACATACACAGGCACAGTGCTTCATATATCCTGATAATGAATAATACATGCAATTCTGTGTGTACCTCGTTGAAAAGAAAGTGGATTTGCCTGCAGGCTAAACCCCCTTTACTGCATATTACATGCTGTGGAAATGCATGGGGTGCTCTGGATGGTGTGGTCCAAAGCTGCATAAACGTATAGTGTGTACAGAAACTGGACTGAGCCAAAACAGTCATAATTATGTTGATTTAACTGATTTAAAGATGCAAATGGAATAGCCCGAGTGGTGTTCAAATCTCTAGCATTAAAGTTGCTTCGGAAATAAGCGTCTCCTAGGTGGAATTTCTGTGACCTAATGATTATCAGCTCTTGTAAATACAGCTCATCACAAACCAAAAAAGGTATTTAGCATTAACAGTGCATTGGCATGTCTGTACAGGTCAACATTAATGCTTAAAAAAACCCACTTCCTCTACCTGCAATCATTACCATATGGTTCAAAGGAGCCCAATATCTACTTCAGTTGTTCAACACTTAACAAACAACAAATTAAACAATTTGGAGAAGGTAGACTGCATAGGCTTTTAGTAAAGTGACGCATGCAAAAAAAATACACAGGGTCAGTCTGGGACAACATCCAAGAAACATTGGCAAGACCCTAACTGCGCATAGGATCAAAATAGGCAGGCAAAGAACAGAGTACTGAAAAGGTGAGAAGGATGGCACAAAGACAAGCTGGCACAGACCAAATGCAAACAGACTGGTATACGTGTATATATATAATTATGTTAGGAGGTAAGCTTATGTGGGAAGGGGTAACAGATGAGCAGGTGAGTACAAAGGAGGATCAGATTAGGTAATTCTGCCGATGGGAAAGGCAGGCAGGTGGGGGTAGCAGGGTTTGAAAAGACAACAGATATGACACATATATACAACTGGACTGAATAAATGAAAGGATGAATGAACAGACTGAAACATAACACCAGGATACGAACAGGCTCTATCCAGTGACCTTGAAGAAGCTGCTTTGAAAAGCAGCCAGTGTGAATCTTCATTACCTGCCTTGTCAATTCTGTGACCTTGTATAAAACATGCATGCAGATTAGGAAGAGATCTATTTCATTCAGTGTTTCTATGAGGCTGGGTGCATTTCCTTATTCTGTCTGCATATTGCATCTATATATAATGTAAATAACTAATGTGTTTATTTTAAAGGGAATGTATTTGGCAGCATGAGTAGGTTTGAGACACCAGCTGGTGGACTTATTGTCTCTAACTTACTTGAGCCAAGAAGGAATCAGGAAATGTAAATTAGAAAGATACCAAGAATTGGCTTAATTTTCCTTTGTGTGTCTTTCAGCAAATTCCAGATGTGTCTCCAACTGGTCGTTGGACCACACTAGTGCCACTGCTATTCATCCTAGTGGTGGCTGCTGTCAAGGAGATCATTGAGGATCTGGTAAGATGGACTGTAAATAATATATGATGCAAAGTCTTGTATTGTATCTTTGCTTATCATTCAAAAAATGGAATGCTTTGTGAGCAGTTTTATTTGGAATGGAGGTCAGTTAAATTCTCTTTAGTCAAAACAAAGTACACAAGGAGGCTGTCCTCTTGCATACTGTGGCCTTTGTTTTGTCTCTTTCTTTTAACTGTGTGCTCAGAATACTGAACTGTTTCCCTGTGGAGCAGAGAGGATGCAGGGGTGGTTCAATGACTACAGCAGGATAATTCCCAGCATATTGACACACCATCAGATAGACACACACACACACATACACACACGCACACAGTGATTTCATAGGTCACAGCTGTGCCTACTGCACCCGGGTTTTTACACAAAAACAATTAACCTAGATGCTAAATACAAAGGCAGTAAGCACTAACGAAACAACCGTCTGACCTCAAACACCCTGTCTAACCAGTTATGCAGATGCTTGAAAAACTCTGCATTTTATTTAAAAAGATTTCAAGTGTTGCTCAAGTAATTGTTTTTTTTTTTTTACTATGTAAACTCTGGCTTTAAATATATGTTTAGTTCATCCTAGTCCACTAAGAATCCACTCAAATCTGAACGATGTGAGGGAATGTTGCATTCTACTGTATTGCAGTGACCCTGCAATGCGATCTTCTGTGCAGGTCCCAGTGGACAGTTACTCTATACTATTAGCTTCTATCTTGTGCTGCATGGTCCAGCACAGCACTTTTTCCTCCCGGCCTGTTGTGAAAAACATGGGATCGGAGGGTGATGACTCTGTCTTTATGGCTGAAGGTCACCTGCTCACACGTCTGTTCCCTGTACTGTGCTGTCCCTCACAAGTTGACCTGTCAGGTCAACATCGACCCCGAACTTAATGAGTCATGCACTGTGGACACATGCTGTACAGCACGTATCTTAGCATGTCGCTGGCTGTCTCTGCTGACGCACACTCTCACTGTTCATTCTGGGCGGCTCGGCTGTCTTTCATCTTAACATGTTGCAATCTGAAGTTCAGTGTATGAATAACAAGCAGCAAGTTTTATCAGAGCCTTGTGAGTATAAACTTCCTTGTTCAGGGTTTAGTGTCTAATTACATTTACGTTTTGAAGTTGTATTACCAGGTTAACCAAGGTAACACTGCAGATGCCCCACCCCTTTATCTCTTGCTTTCATTTTCACCCTCTGTAACTGAAGTCTACAGAGGCCTCATACTGCAGTATTTATGTATACCCTGTGTGCAGCACTCGCTCTTCACTGCACTGTAATTACATACATCATCTAAACACTTTCCATCGGGACAGAAATAGTGCACAACTTCTACTGACTTTCAACTAACTGAAATCAAGACACTGTCTGTCACTATATACATTTATGACTACTACTACATTTATTACTAAATATACATTCATGAATAAAGTGTGTCTGTGCAGCAAGCAGAGTTAGCTGCTAGCTTGTGTCCCCGGGTCACTGAAGAAATCTATTCTCTTTTTTATTCGTAGCAGTGTATTCAATGAAATCTCATCTTTGGCTGCTTTGGGTTCTCAGTGAGCAGCAAACTACTGTTTTTCTCCTGACGAGGATAGTACAGTGTCTCAAATTACACAAATAAATCATGTAGACTAAATTCAGACAGATCCTCAAAGTAAACATTATTATTAGCGGGGATGTGAGTGGACATGTCCTCAATTATACATCACAATTAAGTGCGACAGACTTAGCAACACATTATTCCTCGGCGTGATGCCAGCTGACAGGCTGTCCCTTGGAATCAGCTGTTGAAGTCACAGTTGACTGCATGACTGTTCAGCAGACAAGAAGGACATGAGGGAATTTAATATTGCTGATCTGGATTTTGATGTGGTCTTAATGAGCAAGGTTGGGCTTAGGAAATATACAATGGAGTGTGTATAGGCTGTGAAATATTTTGATAATCCAATTCTAATTTTTCACATTTGTTTTCCAGTTAATGTAGTAGTTAACGTTAAATCTCAGAGGTTGTGAACATTGTTCTTTGTTTTTACAGAAACGCCACAATGCTGATAATGTTGTCAACAAAAAGGAATGTCAAGGTATTAAAAACCATTTCTCAATCAGATTTGTTTAACAGGAAACTCAGTGTATTGTTTTATTCTAAAATGTAATATTTTACATTAGGTGTAAAGGTTTTTTGCTAGTAAAACTCAATAAAAATCTTATACTCTGCTTTGTGACATGCCTAAAAACCATTAATGCCAGTTTGTTGTGTTATTTTCTAATGGTCTGCCCCCATCTCCATTTCTCCTTTGTCTCTTGCACATCTACCTTTTCTTCACTTTACACATTCCTCTCATTACTGACAACAGTATTGAGGAATGGTGCCTGGGAAATAGTGCACTGGGAAAAGGTATGTATTCACAACGTGTCACTTTTACACGTTCCCTTTTTATGTATCTGAAGCCTAACACACTTCATTCATTTTACTATGCCCACCATATTGTTCTGTTGTCAGTTAGAGTAATCTCTTACTCCCTCTGACCCCTAGTATCCAGCTACTCATTAATCCAGCGTTGCCATGTGGACAGTCATTATACGGCAATGCTGGAGGACAAAGAGCAGCTTCCTCGCTTCCCTCATAATGAGACTATTTGATTACTATGGCTGGAATAATTCAGCTAAATGCAGAAGGGTGTGGGGAATAAAACACCAGCTAACACAGAAACGTGGTAGATTTCTTTTAAAGTAAATTATTGTTTTGCCTCATCCAGTAGAATTACATCGTAACAGTGCCATAGAAACTGGATTTTCCTTCCTTCTCTTGGGAATATGAGACAGAGAACAGAGAAAGGCTTTATTAGTTTGTTGTTTTGTTTGGTAAATTATGATCTATACAATTATCATGTGTACTGAGTGGGAAAAAACTCCAGTTGTGTCGGAATGTTCTCGCTAATCAGTATTGTACAATTCCTAACCTTTTTTCTTCCCATTTTTAATACTGATGTTGTGCTCATGTTTCCTTTCATGCTCTGTTATATGCAGTGCACAGAAGTAAACAGTTTATTTTCACAGGTTGAAGTGGGCGATGTTATTAGAGTAAATGGCAGCGATTTTGTTCCTGCGGATGCTGTCATTTTATCGTCCAGGTATAGGAGTCCACCCTGCAGCCTGACTGCGGGGAACTTCCCTTCTTCTTTCTCCCTATTTTCTTCTTTCTTTCTGTTTTTCAGCTCCCCCTAAAGAAGTGATGGTGAAATGATTAATCGGACAACTTTTATTAATGTGGCTTAAAAAGAAATTCAGTATTTGAAAATAAGTAATTGTTTTCTCTTTTTTTGCAACGCAAAAGAATCCAGGAAAAAATGTGCTGCCTTCAAATCTTTCTGTAACACCCATCATTTCTGTAGGTGGGATAGCGTTAACAGGGTTTTGGATTAGATTTGACCAATCATGTCAACATAAACCTACCTACCTCTTTCACCTTTTCAAAAAGCATTTGGACCTGCTGTGGATCAGGCTTGGTAGCCTTCAAGAGTTCTTTGTCTCCATTTTTGTTTAAAATATTTTCCAAATTGTTATAATGACAGTCATGATTTTATTAAAAAATCTCTATTGGCACCTCATTCAAACATGACTTCTCACTTAACCAGCCATTAGTGTTATTATTATTGACCAGTAACAATCCTGCAGTATGGTTTTCTCTGAATGTTTTGGTGAAAAGGAGAACAGATGACCAACCATACCCTCTAATCACACAGGACTGATCATTGTGCTCCTCTCATTTCCCTAAAACTGAAAAAGTTGTCTTTCTCTCCCCTTATGTGTTTGCTGTTTGTTTGTCTGTCTATGTTTTATTTTTTCCCTCTCCACCTCCCCATCCTCCCCTCCCTTGCCACTGTCCAAACAATTGCCACCCTCTCTCTATCTCGCCCCCTGCTGGTACGTGGTTGGTAATATCAGGTGGCTGTTGGGGAAGTAGTCAGAGCTGCAAATGGGGATCACCTCCCGGCTGACCTCGTCATTCTGTCATCCAGGTCAGGAAACCAGCAACATTACCAACGAAACAGCGGTGGGAGAGATAGGGGCTGCGTTCACCAACTGGGATGAGACATTGTAGCTCTTCTGTCAGTCCTGACCTCAGTTTTACCTTCTGCACATAGCAAAAAAGAGGACTCTGATTATTTTGGCAACAACCATATATACAAGTTCCACAGTCAATGAACACATTGATTCTTTTTTCCGTGCTTTTCTTGCACATTGTGGTTTGGCAGCCATTGTGTTGACTGTGTAAACAGTCCTTTTATCGTGTTCTATTTTGTTTTACAACGTAAGTCATACATTATAGTCGACACTTTTCAATGTTGCTGAGGCTGATGTTGTCGAGGCTGAAACCTTTAAGACCTCAAATCAGTGGAGACCATTAGAATTCGAACATAAGGCCACATATTCCTTCTTTGTTATACTGCATATATCAATGTATATATATGTATATATATACATTATATACTGCAAGTGCATGGCTTGTGTGGCACATTGAATGCTACGATTGATGTGACAATTTGCATGTAGTCACATCCCAAGATGAAAAGCTGTAACCCATCTTGGATCGTCACTGACTGTATCTGGCAGACCTCTGCACATTTCAGTTGGACAAAACTCTTATTCAGTGGTTAGGAGTGGATTCCAAATCTTGTATCGATTGTGGTTGGGCCCCAGTATCCAGATCTCTTTTTGATTTTTCCCTTCCACCCATGTAAGTTTGGACCAGCCTCCTGTATGAATAAATCACTCTCTTAACAGAGGAGTTAACCAATGATCCAGCTCACCTTAAGCATCAGCATGCTCTAACCCTTTGTCCCTGTGCCCAGAGTCTGTCTGAGGCCCATTTGTCTGCTCTGTTTGTTGTGCTCGACGTGCCTGCTTGCTCATATCACTCACACACTGTTTCTCTCAGTCCACTCTCTGTCCCTTTACAGTATACAGTATTTGTCTTGAAAGACCCTTTAAATTTGGAGTAACGGCAAGCAAAGATTGTATGTCTGCCTTAAGGTTATGTACTGCACATAAAACAAGTGCTTTCCACTTTAGAACTTTGATGTAGTTTTATGGTCCTGAGTGGTCTTATGGCTGGCATGCAGCATCATTGTTTGCAGTTCTCTTGTCTTACTCTTTGTTGTAGTACTTTTTTACTTCGAATCTAGTTTTACAAGTAATTGAAACTGGTTTGACATTACATTGAAAATACAAAACTATTTATAAATAAAGTAATCAGTAACTTCTGTCCTTCTGCTTCAGGATATTTTAGTAATTAAAATCACATAAAATTACGAACAACTGAGGTTAGATATCTTGTGATATATTACCAGAAGGCATTTTACTCTCGTTACACTATTCCAAGTGTCTGTATCCTTCCACCCACAACAGTGAACCACAGGGGATGTGCTACATCGAAACATCTAACCTGGATGGAGAAACAAACCTTAAAATCAGACAGGTGATTTACTTCTTATTTGATTGATTTTGTTGATTTGGGTGTGTTGTTCAATTTTCCAACTAAAAATGCTGAAAAATTAAAACACTACTAAATTCAGTTCTAACTACATCAACAGGGTCTCCAAATTACTGCAGACATAAGGGACATCGACAGCCTGATGCGTGTCTCTGGGCGAATGGAGTGTGAGAGCCCCAACCTCCATCTCTATGAGTTTGTTGGAAACATCCGGCTGGATGGACACAGGTGGGCTCAGTTGCAGAGCTCCACCCTTGATTCACTGTTTCTCTTTGCAACTCAACAGCCCATTAGCCAGAAACAATCTTTATTATTTTGTTGAGAGATGTATTCAGATACGCTTATGCTGCTGCTATGTTTCTTTTTACAGCACAGTGCCACTGGGTCCAGACCAGATCTTACTAAGAGGAGCACAGCTGCGGAACACACAGTGGGTCCACGGTGTGGTGGTTTACACTGGACACGACACAAAGCTCATGCAGGTGAAGCATGTTTACATAGTATTTGGAGTGTGTTATATACAATAATGCAAATATTTTGTCAAATGTTAATGAAGGTTGTCAGGAGGTCAGTGTGGTTTAGCAATGTCAGCAAGAGTTATAAGGGTCTAGATAAATGCTGTGTCATCTTGAGGCCACATGATGTACTTCTTCTTTTTTTTTTTTAACCGCATATGTCTGGTTATGTGTTTACCCAGAATTCTACTCGACCTCCCTTGAAGCTCTCCAATGTGGAGCGTATCACCAACTTTCAGATCCTTGTGCTGTTTGGTTGCCTGCTGGCCATCTCTCTGGTCTGCTCCATCGGCCAAACCATCTGGAAGTACCAGTATGGCAATGATGCCTGGTACATGGATCTTAACTGTAAGAGTCTCAACAGCCCAGGCTGCAGCACTTGTTCCACATTGTTTGTCTCACTTGTCCATATCAGCTTATTTCTTTGTCTTTTTAAGTTCCTAAATGCTGGTATGTGTTGTGTCATCTTTTTCTGCCTCAGTTAAACTATGTTTCGCATTACAAGTGAAATATATGGTTATGTGGGAATAAGTAAATTCCCTCTTAACTGAGAAAAGACAGCTGTGACATGCATAAATGTGAATGAATGAAAAAAAATGGTTGAATATCACTGCGCTGCTGTACTTTTTGGTTCCTTTCTAATGTTCTGTTTGATTTTGTTGTTTTCTTTGTTGTCGTTTTTTAACAGCTCCAGGTAACAACCATTTAAAAGCCTTGGCCATCCGTGAATGACTCTCCCTTACTAACCCCTTACTGAAGCTCTGCCTTTGCTAAGCAAATGAAGCCCCCTACCCTCGCCCCTATATGGTTGCCCCTCTTTGTATGGGCCCATGCCATGGACAAGCACATACCAGGGATCCTACAATAGGTTTTTTTTCTCCCTCCAGCTCTCTTATACCTTCGTCTAGTTATTTTCAATGCCTGATGCAAACAGTGTCTCACTTTTCCTCCATTTTCTTTCCACGTTAAACGCTTTGCAGTTCCAAAGCTTCAGACCCTCATGTTGTGTTTCCCCCCCCTTGTTCTTAATAATAAATGAATAGCAGCATTTTCTTTGACGTGACTGCAAGGGAGATGATATTGTACTCAAGAAGCTTTTCATAGCAGGATGCCGGTACGTGTTTATAGCTTGAACACAACATGTGCTGCGCCCCAAGGGGCAGTAGCTGACATTTTCTAAATGCCTCTGCTGACTTTTTTCCTACTGTGGATCTTTCAAAGAACAGACATAGAGGGAAGGGAAGAGAAGAGGTCATAACCTGTCTATTGTTACAGATAATCTCAACCCATTATAGAAAGTGACTCTATTTTTTGTTACTACTACAAGTTAAAAAACATGGGCAGCTCGGTTTCTGTGACCGTTTGTCTAAAGCGATGAAGCTCTGAACCTGGTATGCAAAGTGATTATCGTGACTCTGGCCATTACTCTTTACCCTGATAGGCCTGTCTAGGAGAGGTATTGCCCTGGTCAGTTTAAGCTTGCGTTACGACTTACATTACCCCTTAAATATTAAATGTTTCATTGGCTTCAATTGGTTTTGCAAGGGTGGGGTTTATTTTGTCCTCAGTGGCAGTGAAACCCATATCGAAAAGAACCCATATTATGCTAATGAGGGGGGTGCAAGTCATAAAGCAGGTGTCCATCTTGAGATTGACTGTGCGTCCATAAGGAGTTGTTGAGACTCTGTCTAATGCATATTGTCCAACCTGTGACAAAAGAGAGAGGTGGTGAGACTGTCAAATCTTAAACATCCCACTTATCCACGCCACTATGTTTTTTCAAAGTACTGCAACTTTGCTTACTCATCAACATTTGGAGGTGAAATGCTATTAAAAGCAGAGGAGTCATCACACAGGCTCATGAGTAACAGACACCTGTGATTATGCGTATGAATAATTATGCTTGTGAATAATTAATTTGACTTTGACACTTGGCCGATACATTGTGATAACTTCATTTTATGCAGATTGAAAGTAAAAATTCTTGCCACATAATACAATTCACACAGCCACATCGGTTAGCTTTTGTAGGTAGTTATGCAGCAATGGCCTTATGACTTTATGAATAAATTATGAGTTTATGCTGATTATTTGTGAGTAAACTGCAGAGGTTAAGCTTGAGGTTAAGGAAGTGTGGTTGTGTCACAATGTTCTGCACTTGCCACACAAAAGCAACAAAGGTTAAACCAAACAATTTGTAGCCCACGCCTATGCAGTGCATTGTTAGACTTATTTTAATGCTCATTTGCTTGCTTAAACATGGCGAGAGCATGGTTAAATTGATATTATGATAACTTTACTTTGACATGTACTTAAAATGTGAACATTGAACAAACATTGCACTTGTGTGACCACTGCATGCCCTGGTGTGCTATGGTTTAACTTTTTTTTTTTCATGATGCAAAATGTTATCACTTTGTCATCTTGAAGCAAAATTCTTGCATTCACGTAACCAGTTGGCCACTAGACATGAGTGAAATATTGGGATGTTGTGATCATCATTTACACCTAAAGTTTTCTGCCGGCGTAATCCACCCACTCTTTTCCACTCCTTGTTGGTTGTGAATGTGCTTTGGACTGACTCTCCCTCCTTTGTCGTGAGAGCATCAGTATGTTTGTCTTTTTCCCAACATCTGAAAAAGGGTGTTTCCTCCTGTATGTGTTGTAGAAGTAGCTTACATCTCTGCCACTTTCTTCATGCCATTCAGTTTTTGTTTTGCAATTGTTCTGTCATGGGGAAGAGCTCTTCCTCTCAACTGCAATGCTAAGATCAAGGCTTGGGTTGAGGAAGGTAACATTTGCACCTCCTGCAAGCTGAGGAAAGGTAAATCACATCCCTCCTGTTTTCATGTTAAGTGTCAGTGGGGTTACATGTTGATCATAGCCAATTGTTTGTGGGGGGGAGGGGCAGCATCATTCTACATAGTGCTTTGTGGAATTCATTGCCTGGATCATGCTGGATGCCAAGGCTGCTGCTGTGACTATAATGACATTTCAGATACTCAAGTCCCTGTTCACTACTCTGAATCTCTGGGACATTAAATTGGCCTGCTGATTGGTCGATGGTGACGTTAGCTGGAAGAGGTGGTTAATTCCAGCTAATGCACAACGTTAGCCCAAAAAACATTCTCTGAATTGGGATAATGTTGATCATTGGCTGGAAGTAGCGTTAGGCATTTTCATTTTACTGACTGGTCTTTATGCACTGTTGCTGATGAGTCTCTTGTGTATCACTCCCCTTTGTCCAAAACTCATTCCCTGATAGACGGCGGGGCAGCCAACTTTGGCCTCAACTTTCTCACCTTCATCATCCTCTTCAACAACCTGATCCCCATCAGTCTCCTGGTCACACTGGAGGTTATCAAGTTCATCCAAGCCTTCTTCATTAACTGGGTGAGACACTAATTTTTCAGTTTTCATCTGCAGCCTCAGTTTGTTGAGTGTTTTTTAGGGGCGGATACCTCAGAGCCTTACTGAACAATTTTGTGGTTTTAGGACACCGATATGCTCTATGAACCCACAAACACACCTGCTATGGCTCGCACCTCCAATCTCAACGAAGAACTAGGCCAGGTAAACTGTGCAGCTTAAATTATACTTCATATCTTGCCAGCTCACCTCATCTGGTCTGTCTCTTGTATAAAATATGGTGTATAACTTATGAAGTCACTGCTGTTTTCTCTTTCTCTATTTACATTTCTGTATTCAGGTGAAATACATTTTCTCTGACAAGACAGGGACTCTGACGTGCAATGTCATGCAGTTCAAGAAGTGCACCATTGCGGGGGTGGCCTATGGGTACGTTCCATTTTACTCCCCTTATTTAATATTCCCTGTGTCCCCCCCCCCCCCCCCCTCCTCTGCATCCTCTACTGTTGCCTCCCCCATCACCTTTATTAACTGCAGAGTGTGCATCATAGTACATCTGGCATTTCTCTCTCCCCTCCCTCGCCATTTTCATTAGCATCTGCATCAGTGCTCCTCTCAAAATAAACTAGAAGTAAGAGGCAGGCAGACGTGCAAGAAAAGGTGCCTTAGTGTCTCCTGCGCAGGCTTTCGTTCACTGTTTATATGGGGGAGGTGTTTGTGGAAACTGACTATAAGTTCTCTGTATGGTCCAGAGCTTGACAGTATTTTGACATGAGTTAATTTTCTGTATTTCATGCATTTCATTTTAGTGCACAGATAATTAGCAAAACGTGTGAAATTTCCCCACTGGGATTAATAAAGGAATACGTTATCTTAAAACAAATGGGAGAGCAGAGAATCTCTATAGAACCAAAGCAAGTGCAGGCATAAAAGTACATGCATAATCCCATTAGTATTCAATTAAAAGCATGATTGATGAAGTGCAGGCTGAATGACAAAAAAGAGAATATCTTATCTGGAGTTCTTGGAAACAAAGCCCATTATACTCGCTGGATCGCTGGACCACAGAAGACTGCTTTTGACAGCTGTTCCTAGATCAAGAATATAAAGTAAAAACAGATTTAGATTTTTAGATTCAAGACAGATGTGTCATTTTGGTTATTTAGATGTAATGTCCTTGTCTTTTTTTTCCATAGTAAATGGGTTTTAGGACACTAGTTTCCCCCTAAAATTGGCAGCAGTCTCTGTCCTCCATCTCAAGTAGAGACATTTTCCTTTCATTTTTTTGAAACAAGAGGAAGCTCTTGTGTAATTGATAAATATGGATGATTTTTATGTAGCGGGAGGAAAAAGACAGGTACTAATTAGGCAAAGCTGTCTTTTTTCTTGTGAGGTTTCACCAGCTACTGTTCCTTTGCAAGTTCTCTGTGACAAGGCAATTTTCTCACTGTCAAAATAATCAATTAATTGAATGACAAGAGCAAAACACTGTTTTTTAGCCCTTGTTAAATCTTCTGGGCCTGAATACAAATAAATGAACAGGCATGTTCATAACACTTAGGAGACTAATTGAAATATGGTGCCAGCATGCTCACATTTAAATCCCCCCTTACAGTGATGCCTGAATGTGTTCCTCACCACAAATTAAGTGCTGCTGTGATTAATAAAGTCAGCCCCAAGGGCGCAGACATTAATTAATTCCAGTGGATTGGAAACCAAATCTCAAGGAGAGATACTGTTAAGGTCAAGGAGGCTCGCAGAATCCTTCTGGGTGTTATTTCTTAAGGCTAGACTAAAATCATATTTTTTATGTCCCCTATTAGAAAACCTCACTTATTATTTTAATTTCACCTCTGGAATTTCTTTGTAACCCTTGTTTGTGTCTTGATTTGTTGTTGTATAGTGTAAAGTGGATTCATGTATCATCTAAGTATAGTGCGGTGAAATTTTTCCTGAAACAGTTTTGGCTTAACGTCCTCAGTGTAACATCTTGATTTTATTATTACCCTAGTTATATTTAATTACTTCTTATGATCAAACATATTATTTAATTGACCTGCTAGGCTCTCTGGATAAATTCTTCATGTGATGCAGTCATAAAAATACTACAAAGCGAATTTGAGTTTTGCTCATTACATTTCAGATTTTACTACAGTAGTAGCATAGTAGTATAGTCATTGTGCTAGACTTAATTGGCTGCTGATCATATCTACATTTTAAGTGGACAGATGCAAGAGGTTTCATAATTATTTTTTGTAACTCTTCATAAACTATTACTACTAATTTAAAGGAGAAATTATGGGATGGCCTGCTTTAACTGCCACTGCAACCTAAACCCTGGACCCTTCCTGGCATACTCCTCATAAGCTATCGCATCCTTACACCAGTTCCCGCACGTGCACAGTCCCAGAACACGTTAATGGTAGGCTCTGTCAACAAGGTGAATTTTGTTCTCCACCTTCACTCCAACAGTCATGTTCCTGAGGCTGAGGAGGGTAGTTTTGCAGAGGATGACTGGTAAGATGACTGGGTGTGAAATGGTGGTTGTTGTTTTGTTTTTTTTGCTCTCTGCTTCTGTGACGTAATGCTGCCTTGCCTTGTCAAAACAGTACTTATATATATGTTTGCTGTTTTTTGCTGTGCATTCAGTGCACTGGGAATGTGTTGTATGTGACTGTGGCTCATGGTATAGTGTATTGTTGTTGTGATAGAGTTATTGAATTTCTCGCATTCATGTTAAATTGCGTTTAGACACCACACTCACTTTCGAGGTGGATTTTGGATTCTGTTTTCCAGTTAATCCCATATAACTACTTTCCAAAAGGGTTTGAGTTGAAAGCTGGGTGGAGATAAATGTGGAGTTATACTTTGCACATTTATAGACAAATTAATTCTAAATGAAGCAGTGGAGTAGCATTTCAACAAGACATTTTAAGGCCATGAGGGGATTCATTTTATGAAAATTTTATTTTGAGGAACAGAGGTGAGTTTGTACGGATTTAATTAAGGCCAAGAAGAAGAACTTTTGAATTAGGGTTAATTTAAATCAAGCCTGTTTTAGTCTAAATCTGGTCAAATCAAAATGGTGGCGATGTGCTCCCATCTTTGCACAGGTCAGTTGCAAAATGTTTTATTTCCTCTTTCTAACTGTACAGTGAGGTGGGTTATAGGTTTGATCTGGAACTGCTCCCTGGCTATTGACTGAACAGCCAGCACCCTTGTTCCCATAGTGACAGGACCTCTAATGTGCTGGCAGATAATCAATTTCAATCCGTCCTCCACACCCAGGCGCACGCTTCAGAAATCTGCAGTACAGGAAAGCTAAGAGCCATCTTTCCTGCGCAAGAATCAGACAATATAATAATGACTCCTTAGATTTTAGCTTTTGTCTCCGCTGCAGAATTTGTAGATATTGGTATTTGAATAGAGCAAGTTATTGCACTGAAAAACCTTAGAAACCATGTATGGCCATACAAACCGCATGGATCACAACACAATATATGTGTGATTTAAAACATATGATGGAAGCTACAAAGACCCATTTAGCTGACACACCTGCCCTCCTTTTAGTGCCTTGGTACATGGAACACTTAGAAATGCAGGCTTTGTTTCCCATTTGCTCCCTGACACGTTTTAATAAAGCCTTTGAGCGTGATAAATGTCCCCAACCTCCAGTGCATCTATGAAGGTGTAAGACGATATTGATTCCAGCCCTGGTTTTTAATTGCATTGCTGTCGTTGTTTTCTATATTTTGTTTCCTCCTAAACCTCTATTTGCTGTGCTGAGGATGGAAGCATTACTGGATGGCTGGCTGGTTGGCTTCTGGGGTGCTGAACAGTGTGTCTTGTGGGATTAGAAAGACTTAATGCTCGCTAATGGCATCCTCGGTAGCATTTCTATCAAGCCCTAGTGCCATGGACAATGCTGCTGTCTACTAGATCTATAGCACTCTGTTTATCACAGAATCATGAATCGATCCCTACTGGACAGCCAGTGAGCACCTGGTGGCAACACACAAAATCACTGATAGAGATAAAAAAAAAAAACATCTCCTTCCTTTTATCAATTAAAAGCTACTTTCCAAAACTATTTTTGCCATTTCTGCATGCTTTATTCTCAGTGGAACAAGAAATTTCATTATTTTGCATCTTGCCAACAACAAAAAGCCTTTTTGGTGCGAGTATGTGAGACGAATTGAATTTCCAGTTTTTTTGTTTGAGTAACAGTTTGTTTTCTCTAAATGCCAGAGAGCCAAACCGCATGTATGTGTCCCTGTACAAGCAATCCCTCTCACATTGTTTAATTTCTAAAGCAAAAGGAAACACCATTTATTATTTATGGAAATGAAAAAAGAGAATATGATGTTTGAAGTGTGAATTCGTTTGTGCACAGAGACATAATGTCCTGTTTTAGGAAATCTAGCTCTGCCAGCATGGAGGGAATCCCAGTTTACCACACAGTACATCACATCTCTAAAGCCAAGGGGGCCTACATTTGCATTCCGTCTGCATTGCAGGAGATACGTTTTCGCCAAATCAATACTGTTTGGCACGTGGCATGGCTTTGTTAATACTAGTTTTTGAGATGTTTCCATCTTTTTCAACGTTTACTGTTTCCATCTTATCAAAGCTTTATGTCATGTGTCATATACAGTATTGCAGTACACTAATTATCTTGTTTTTGTGTGTTGCTGGAAAAAACAAGAAATTGAACACATTGATCAGTTTGAGAGGGCAGTGTCTCAGTTCCATTTCATGTATATAGTTAATCAAAACAAATACATCAGTTAGTTGCAGATTTGATTTTACATTTTACTTGTCGCAGGAATACAGCGTGCCACTGCATTCTTTTTAATCCACTTTGAAATAAGCAAAGTAAGCGTGAATTGAGGCATAATATATTCTATACGGGCTCCAAGGGACATCATTTTTGCTCTTAGTTCCTGAAAGATACTTGTATTGTTTTCAGAAAACTGTCAGAAGCTGCTGTAAAGTCATACTTTTGTTGTCATAAGCATTATTGATGTCTAGTATGCTGATGGATACAAATTGTTCTTTACTAGTCCACAGTCACGAACGACTGCATGTTCTAGTCTAGGTTGTCAGTGCTTTCAAGGTTATCAACTGCTTTGGTGTGTTCTGTAGTTCTGACTTCTCCATCTCTTCATTCCAGGCACAGCACACACTCATCAGAGGAGGCTGGATTTAATGACCCAAGCTTACTGGAAAATCTCCAAAGTAATCACGTAAGTAATGTCAAGGTTTTTTTTCCGCTTGCCTGCAGTGATGGCTGCTGTTTACGACATAACTAAGAAGGATTTCAAATCTAAATGTGTAAGGTTGCACAATGTATTCTTGCCACTTTTAGTGGATCTCAGTGACATGGTGGACTTGTTTACACGCATATGTTGTATCTTGTATTTTAGATATCTTGCATATCTAAAATAGTGGAAAAATGATGTGCTATTTCATGAAAAGGTTCAACTCAAAGGGTAATTTTTCTGTTTAAAAATGACAAATGAACTTTTTCTTTATATTGGTTGATTAAAATCCTGCTGAGGGATTAATTACTGTTTCTTCATAAGATAATAGAAACACATGGAGGCAAACAGCTTATTGTTTTAGAAGATAATTCAGTTTACTATGTTTGCAATAGCCAGACTGGGGTGCTATACAGCTGTATCATATTTATGTTACTGTGAATTTATGATTATAAAGACTAAAGCCATACATTACATTAGAAATATCTCTTATTTGTTGCGTATAGACTTGGATGTGCATTTGGCATCTGCCACAGGGCTTTATAGGGAGCATTAAAGGTCATCGGTGGCCATAAGTATATGGTGTAAACTTTTAGGTGATTGATTGGTTGGTTGAGTCACTCAGCTGCAGAACTGCAAGAGGGAGGCAGAATGTCACATCTAATTATGTATCGTAGCACCGCCCAGCGAAAGCAGTAATCCCCCTGTGATGTTTGCTTTATTATGACCGCTGCATCTCTCCAAACACTAAGTTTGTCTTGAAACTGCTTTAATTTGTTGATTGCAAACCTTGCACCCACTGCTAATGTGTAGTTCTTCAAATCACAGTTTATATTATTTCATAACTGGCCAGTAAGCCCTGAGGTTCGTTTGTTGCACTTAATTTTTCATATGGTTAAATGAAAAATAACACGTTGATTGTTAAGGTTTAGAGGTGCTGGCCAATGGATGCTGAGCATGAACATAAATAAGAAACAATAAGCTGGTTATGTTATTATCTCCACGGTTCAAACAGTACTTAATAAACCAGTGCCGCTATCATAGATGTAGTGTTGCATTTTATTTAATACCTTATGTTCTCACAGCTCAAACACTTCTTCCTTATGGCTATCAGGATGCTTCTTACTTCAACATTATTAATCCTGATTGGTAACAACAGTTTTGCGTGGCTGCTGGCTATTTGTAGGTTAGATGAGTGTTGATACATTCTTCAGGGGGATGGCAGAGCAGGGGAGAGAGAAATTAACCGTGCCGACTAAAATAAACATCCCCTTTGGTGTTTTCAGCCTATGTGGGTGTTTGCTCGCTCTCTCTGTTGCCCAGGCTCTCCGCTTTATTCTCTCTTGACCCTTCAACTATAAGCACACTGGTCATGTCTGAAGTGATGAGTGTCTGTCACTCGCTGTGACACTGATTGCGCAGGAGTCAGTGGGGGTGATCGCTACCAGCACGGTGTTAGCTGTCACATGTAATTGTGCCGTCAGAGTAAAGCCTGCAACATGGTTTCCACTCTCTGCCTCCCACCACCCCGGGTAGCACACGGGCTTCAGTCTCAGCACAGGAGGAAGCAGGGGAAGCATCTATTTTTGCGTCTTGTGTATTCAGTCTAAGAACTGACATGTAAACACAACATGGTTTATGAGGGGTCCTGCTGTCTGGGCTGTGCCAAATGTTGGCACCTTCTAAATATGTCTTGATTGTAGGCTCTCAAGCCCATTTGAGAGACATTGAGAACACACACACACACACACACACACACACACACACATGTGGACTGACATGTCCTTCAGAGGATACCTGTCAACTCATGCCAGATTAGCATGCTGCTTGAGGTGAGGCAGAGGGGGCTGTCTCTGCCACCTGGACAATAATAAACTCTGTTTGTGTTCATTTACAGGAAACCCAGTAATATGCCCTCCCTCTTCCATACATTGCACCCGTGTTCATTGTTTCTTATCAGTCAGCCTTGGCCAAATTTAAAGAGCAGTGTTCTCATGAGTAACCAGCAGTCAACATTTCACATCAGTGTATTAGTTGCAGTTACACCTGCTGTCTATTCTCCATTTTGCCATATATTTTTAGGTAGTTGTATTTGTTATTGGTTGCATTTATGAAGTATCTTGATTAACTGATGCAGTTATAATACATTAACATGTAAAAGCAGCCAGTGAGTCCTGTGAGAACCTACTGGCATTTTCCCAGCATTCATTAGTCTACCTGTACCTGATCGCTTGATAGTGAAACCACAGGTATTACCTGCGAGCAGGTCGCCTCTCTCACGTGTGCAGGATATCGGCACCGATCAGATTCCTTTAGTGCACTTTCTGTCCTAGTACCATCAGGCCCTTTGTGGTTGCTTTGGTCGTGTTTTGTAATGTTTTATTAAAGAGCATTAAAAGTCAACGTTTCCTTTCCATTCCCTGTAGCCTACAGCCGCTGTCATCATGGACTTCATGACCATGATGGCCATCTGTCACACTGCAGTCCCCGAGCGCATGGAGGGAAAAATCACCTACCAGGCTGCGTCTCCAGGTACATCACACCTGCATGAACACACTTTCACAGTTGATTTGAATGTGTCTTGTCGCTCTGTCTTTAAATATAATTACTCTGCTCATCCCCAACGTACGCCCTTTGTTTTTGGCCCATTGTATATTTATAGCCGAGACTTTATCCAGTGTCCAAGGGCTCACAAAAACATTTATAACCAAAGCAGCTCTGACTAGTCCCTGCTCTGTGTATTAGTGACGCCGTGTTCTTTCTTGAGATATTAACATTTCCATCGAGTGACGTCTGTGCCTTAGTGGGACACACAACCACCACAGCCTCCAGGCAGCAGTATTTCATAAAGACATTTCAGTTCACGAGATCATTTTAGCAAAATGAAGTGTCCTGTTCGCATGGTCACTTTGAGTCTGCGATCCTCACTGAGATCCCTCAGTCTATCACATTGACAGCTACAGCTACAGAATCACAACGGACCAAAATACTTGTCAGTCTAGAAAACTTGCCCTAAAACACATTAGAGGAGGTGAAAGGAATAACTGAGATGTGAAAAGACAACATTTTTGTATTTTTTTCTTTCCTAATTGGCTGCAGCTTCAGGCATGTCCACACTCACAGCAGGCTGCAAATTCCCTGAGAATATGCTTAAAGATAAAATTCATGAATATTCAAAACACAGAATTTGTTTTTGCAAAATTGACAGCTCTGTTAACACTGGACATCACTCTTGTTTGTAACCACAGATTTCTTTTGCTGTGATTAAAAGAGTAATGATTTGGCTTTTGATAAATGCATATTGTTTCCCAAATAGGATTATAGTGTGTACAGTATTTCTACAAAGAAAAGCTGCAGGTTTTCATCTTGTTGCTTTTGGTTAGTGGCTTTTTGCCTGATTGCTTGAAGCAATCATGGTCTTGTGGAGCTTTGAGGTTTGAGGCAGAATGGGGAGTGGCAGCTAGTCAAGTGAACTGGAAAATACAACTATGGAGCTTTTTCTCATCCTGCAGCATCCTCATGCACGCTGCAGCAGTTACGTGCTCCACAGCTTTACTGCCCTCATCGGGAGAATGCGTCAACATCAACTACTTTCATATATCAAATATGAATATGGTTTTTGTCATGACTGTCAGGCTCAGGCTGTCTGTGGATTCCAATCAGATCTACAGACAGTGTTACAGTTATGTGTGGATGCACTGTTGTCTGTGACACATTGGGTTTCTGTTTGCGTCCTAGATGAAGGTGCTTTGGTGAGAGCGGCACGAAACCTTGGCTTTGTGTTTTCTGGAAGGACCCCAGACAGCGTCATTGTGGAAGTGGTGAGTTGGATGAAACCGGTTAAGTGAAAGGTATTGACGCCGTTGTCCCGATGGACAAATCCACTTTTACCACAAGTATCATGATTGTCTTGTGTTACCTTGTATTATGTTGTTGGCTAACCTGATAATTGCACTCAAAGAAGCAAAGGCAGAAAGGCCAAACTCATTAAATTTTTTGTTTTGTCTGCTTAGAACATGTTGTCTCCAAGACATTCATCCAATGTCTTAACCTTTATTACGCCTTATAAAGCTCTCAGCGTCTACTTAATCACCCTGTCTTGTACCTTGTTTCTACAATTAAGTAAGTTAATTGAATTTTACCTTGTTATTCTCCCTCCATTGGCTCAGTGCAGGCAACTGATAAACACATTTAAAGGGTGGATAGGAGTAGGATGGGAGGGTTGGCTTATGCTTTTTCAGATAAGTTGTCTGAGAAGATAGCTGAGGTTGAGATTTCTTTCTCCGAAGTATTTGAACTTGTCTCTCTCTTTGGATTTAGCTCGAAACAGAGGAGAAGTACGAACTGCTTCACGTGCTGGAGTTTACCAGGTACGTCTTCGAAACCATATCCTCTAATGAATCATGTGCTGTAGAACTTCATCACCTGACTTGAGCACTTATGATTCGCACTAATTAATTGTGAGACTGAGGTGTGATTGCTTGTTACCCACCTCTTTCATTTCTAATTTCAGCAGACGTGCTACCTCACGCAGTATGCGATAATTTGCTGAAACACGTTGTAATGTGATTTCTCTCACTTGCTTAGTCTTCATATCCCACCGTCTTCTTTCTCTTGAACTCTTTTGCCTTTTTCTCTCTCAGTGCGAGGAAAAGGATGTCAGTCATCATGCGCACCCCATCTGGGAAGATCCGCCTCTACTGCAAAGGAGCTGTGAGTGTCTGTCTCTCTCCATGGCAACGCGTGACAGCTCATCAACACCATCACCACACACACACACACAAATGTCGAACATTCTCCTCCCCTTTATTACCTCTCGCTCTCTTGACAGGAAATCATTTCAGGGAGCTAGAACACCACATTTCACACATGTGCATTTCTTTAGCCAACTCTTATGTCAAAGTAGCAGCAAATATCTGTAACTTCACTGTCTGAAGAAAATTCAATAAACCAAAAAAATGTAAGCCGTAAAATACATATGTTTCTTGTTATTGCCCAGAATAATTTATCAATTTCAGGATCCAAAATAAAATAGGTCTTTAACCAACCTGTCATAGTGGCACAGAAGGTTCCATGTTTTGTTTTTTTTATTGTTTTTGTTCTGGTTGTCAGTAACTGGTGCCTCTGTGTCTCTCTTTAGGACACTGTGATCTATGACCGTCTGGCTGACAGCTCCAGGTACAAAGAGATCACGCTGAAGCACCTGGAACAGTTTGCCACTGAGGGTGAGTGGACTAACGTCGCCCCCTGTCTGCTAAAAATGAAAAACCTTCTAGTGCTCGATTCTGTTGTTCCATCTTTTTTTTTCCTGGTGGTTATCATTAAATCGTCCCAAAACCGTTAACCCGTTCTCAAATGCCATTATTTAAAGAGCAGTAAATCAAAATGTGAACATAATGTATATATATATTTAAATCAAATACCATAATATAAACCTAAGGTGGTTGAGCTGAAAGAAACTGCACCAGACTTTCATCATCTCATTTTTGTTCTGTGCCCATCCTGCCCCCTTGTGGGACAAATGAAAAATTATGTCACTGGGAGTATTTGATACAGACTATATATAGTATTCAGGACAGACTGTGAAGATTTTCAGTCACACTAATTTATAGACGTCTAAATAATACAGTAGAACTTTTTTAGCACCCAAAAAATAGAATAAAATGCACTAGTAAGTATTTATTTTACAGTGAGGAGGTCACACTGCAAGACCACTGCGCAAGACTAGAAAATCCTAACATTTGATCCAGTTGTGAATCTTTTTCCCTCATTCAGGTCTGCGCACTCTGTGCTTTGCGGTAGCTGACATCAGTGAGTCGTCCTATCAGCAATGGCAGGAGATCCACCACAGGGCCTGCACTTCCCTGCAGAACAGAGCCCTTAAACTTGAAGAGAGCTACGAACTGATAGAGAAGGTTTGTTAAGCCAAATACTGTGAGATATATTTTGCAGGCTCATGAATCGAAACAAGTATAATAACATTTCTTTGTGGAAAGAAGTGAATTTGGAGCTTTTTATTTGTCTGGCTGCATTCTTGAATTTACTCCAAACACAACATACTATATTGTTTATACAGTATGTTGAACATAAAACCTCTTATATAATAATTGATTATATGTGCGTGTGTGTGAGAGTGAGTGTGAGTGAGTGAGAGATTTAAGCTTTGACCGGCAGGTAGGTTTGCTTTTCTGTGAGGTGGGTCTATGTGGAAGCACTGGTCAAACTCAGGAAGCCACAGTCATAAATCAACCACTTGGCAGGTTCTTCATGGCTGCTCCTGCTTGTCCAAAACAAATGGAGGCAATCAATCATAGAATAAACAAATGCTCTCAGAGAAGTAAATGTAATGTGCAATGCTTAATTTGCAGAGTGTGCCGCTGATGAAGCCAGGTTTGTGAGGCTCATTGCTCCTCAGAGCAGTGAAAACTCAGAAATGGCCACAGTCGTGCCACATGGGGGCACAATGGAGTTGCAGTAAAATTTAAGGACAAAGACGTTTACCTTAAATTGCTCTTCTGACACATCATCATGTATGATTATTTATTTTATAAGACCATGTTTAAATGTGATACATTTCAGATGATGATGTAATGTAAATAACTTTACTTACCAAAAAAGAAAATGTTTTCAACACTGAAAATATGTGTGAGTGTGGGTTTTCTAATTTAATATTAATATGTATGTTCATTTATAGTAAAGTGCTCCAGTCTTCGAAGGAAAAATCTTCCCATTGATTTAGCCGATATGTCTATGGATTGTGTCTGGACTAAAGTACTACTTTATAACAACCAGCTAGTGGTAACTTTTCCATTGGAGCATTTAGAAGACCAGTTTTTAGAGCATATCTTTTTACACATTTTACAACAGAAAAGCTGAACTGAAGTTTCATTAACCCTTTGAAGCCAGTCAAAATTTACTACCATTTGGGTACTTGTTGGTGTTCTCGTCTCACTTTGGCTCGAGGCCTGAAATCCTGATCCAAGAGGTTTTCGTACCATAATCCACAAAAAGTGCCTTAACAACAACTGGAACAGCAAAACAATTCACATCCAAAAAGTACAGAGGGGCTCATCAGATGTAGCCATGTTCTTCCCCAGGCACATTTTTCTGTGCTGCATGGTTCTCAGTGATTAGAGAGGACAAAGCTACAGACGTGCAGGCAGCAGGGCTCAGGTCACAACATGAGCTTCCCCTGCTTTTCCTCTGCCGCTGGCTCCTGTCTCCTCTCTACCCCTGGGTCTTGTCAAATCTTTGGCCCCATGATGGGCCAATATGAGCCCACAACCAACCCCAACCAACCACCACGTTTCCTAGGAAAAACACCAACTGTATTTTGAGGGTGTGCTTGTGTGGGAGAGACTTTGTCCACTGATACTCACACAAAAACAGGGTCACGGTAACTGATCCCAAACCCCTTAAGCCTGTGGTGTTTTTTTTCTGGGTGATAAACAAGAGCAGCTGATGAGACGGGGAAACATGGCTGAGTGACTGACACAACCCGTTCTCACATGTTTCTCTGACACTTGATGTTTTAAAGGCCTTTCTCTTTTCTGACTGCCTTTTTTCTGGTTTAGAACCTGCAGCTCCTGGGGGCCACAGCGATCGAGGACAAGCTCCAGGACAAGGTCCCTGAGACTATAGAGACTCTAATGAAGGCTGATATCAAGATCTGGATTCTGACTGGGGACAAACAGGAAACAGCAATAAACATAGGTGAATGGAGAGAGCGGGGTGACTGTATGGCTTCTGTGTCCTCATGTAAACTTGCAGGCTGTTTCTCGTACGGCTGGCTCAACTCTACATCCTCCACTTTAAATGCAAATCTTTAAAAACATCTTTAAAATGTTACCACTGAGTTGCCCGTTATATTTTAACAAAACAAACTTTGAAACTGAAAACAAGCTCACCGCTGCCCCCAGCTGTCAAATAGCAGGCTGATCCCAGGAATGCAGATGGTATAATCCTTTGTCTTGTTCATGTCATGATGCCCAGAGCTTGCGGACATGTAGCTGACTTCACACAGCTCCCTCTGATGTCACAGGAGGCTTTAAAAATTATTTATCACACACAGTATTCTACATAAGTACTCGTCCACCTTGTAAACAGACTTGACTTGATGTTTAATACTAAATCAATGGAAAAAACCCTGAAGGCATTATCAAGCTTATTTTGAAGACACTACAAAACAATTAGCCTCGGTCAAGAGGGACACTAAATCTCATCTTCCACTTTAAAGTAAAATCATTAACAGTCATTTTCGCTGGTTAAACATTCAATTTTCTGTTGTGACGAAACTAAAAGCCTTTTGTGTGTACTCGGTGTGAAAGCAAATGGACAGTTGGGGTATACCTGATCAAAGCGGTGATAAATTTTACCCGTCTGTCAGTCCTGCGGTCACTCTTCACCTTGTAAGACAAACGACTGACAGGCTGAATGCTTTTCTGTCACGCATATCCAGCAAAAGCATTAGTCGCCCAGTGCTCGATGATGTATGAGCATGCTGCACTGACATGAGATAAATAACATGCATATGTACACAAGCCGGCACCCTTAACGTATCTGGTTACCCTCGAGGTTTTAGCCTCGCAGATGTTATCACAAAGTTTCAATGACTTATTCTGGTCTTTAAATTCAGTTTATATGCCTCTTCCACAAATTGCCCCGGCATTAGTATTCTCAGACGTGGCTACCTGCCACAGGTGGATCAACCTGAGATACAGCCAAATTGGTACCTCCATTTGTTGCTTGTACCTACCACTGTGGCCTGACTGAATCAGCCCTTTGTGCCCACGGTGCCCAGATGTGAGGAGGCTCTGCAGAAGCACGGGCTCAACTGCAACTATTTTTACAAGTCTACCGTTCGACTGAGTCGCTCAGTAAAATCTGCGTTCAATATTGACTCTGCTTTTTACTGTTTTCCTCATTGAAAGGCGATCTCCATTTTCAGGGTTAATAGGGCACGTTTTGGCACATTGGATTGGTGAATTCAGACATGTCATATTTAGATTTTTCTATATTTCAAGGTGGTCTGAACCACCCAAATGCAGTACTTGGCCCAAAATGTGGGACAATAACACACCCTGCATTTATGATATTGAAGTATGGAAGTTTATTTGATCTTCAACTGTAAAGACTGTTATTGTTTCTGTGTTTCTCCATACCCAAACTATCATGACATAATGTACAGTGCCTGCCCTGACATGGCACGTCTGGCTGCTTGAGGAAAGAGCAATGTTTGCTTTGGGACGTGCTCCCAGTGCTGTGAGCTGTTTGTTGAGGGGAGTTGTATGTACGTAGTGCTTAGGACAGGTATGAGCCAGAACCCAATGAAAGGACAGAGTCTACTGGTCAGCTTGTTAGGGACTCACATCATAGTAGGTATCATAAAAGAGAAGCACACAAATAAGGGTGTGTTAATTTTGGCCAGAGGACGCATCATCCCCTTAATCAGGGATTAATGGAAGAGCGAACGCAACTCCTTATCCAGCTACACAAATGAAAATGTAAATTTAATGTGGGCATGTTGGTTGCAAAGTAATGCGTGGTCAGTGGGATTGAACATGCCCAACACGCACTTGTGTCTGGCACTTTGTTTTTTTTAAACAGGGGTCAGTGTATTTTCCACTTAACGTCATTAATGTGGCTAAAATTTGTATCTTCCACTGCTGTTTGTGAGACAACATCCCAGTTAATGTGACATGAGTGTCGCACATTCCTCAGTTCCTGTGGGAGCAGTGTTTATTTCCGCCTGAAATGGAGTGAGGCAAAAAAAAAAAAAATTTGACCTTTTCTGCTGAAATCAAAAAGGGCATTCGGGCCACAGTCAAACGAGCTTTAAGTAAACACATTAAGCGGAAGGGCTGTGGCAGGAATTGGGGGGGCAGGGAGGGGGGTAAAGACAGTGTTCAGATGGGGAGACATTTTCCACACATTGGCAAATTTTTGGACTTTTGCACCTTTGCACTTAAGAAAACAATCTGCCAGACCCCAGATCCCAACCCTGTTTGGGTTTAACTCAGGGGGTGAAACCCACTCACTTCCTTTTGCGGCCCCCCCTCCCCTTATGTTTGTGTCAAATTGAGTTTTAGTGGGCCTGAATGTATATTTTGTGTGTTTTCTGCATAATCTTATCTCAGTTTAACTGCCGCCCATGTATTCAGAAAACATGGGCTTTGTGGTAACCACCTTAAAGAAACAAAAATCTCTTCCCAGACAGAAGCAAAGTGTTTAAGGCCCACAAATATTCATGTGGTTATGCCACAGATGGCAGGCTTTTCATACAGCCTCAGTATGAAACTGAAGGCTCCAGTCTTGGTTGGAGAAACATTTTTGTTTTCCCCGGTGAGAGGCTCGTTCTACCACCTTGCTGGTGACCCTGAGCATCTGTCCCAGCCAAGAGCTGAGGGGAACGATCCCCAGGGAACAATGTTGGGTAACTCAGAGTTGTAACTGCCTAGTAAAACAGGAAACTGACAAACCCTTGTAAACCAAACTCATTAGTCATGTTCCTGAGACACTCGCTCTGAGCTGTAACATTTTAATTGGTATCATTTAAATTGTATTGCTACATCCTATAGTATCCTTCATTTCTTGATTGTGGTTTCTTTTTTCATATTTTTCTTGTATCTACTCTTTGTGTCTAAAATGTTTTTCTCTTTTTTTTGAACACAGGACATTCCTGCAAGCTACTGACCAAAAACATGGGAATGCTTGTGATTAATGAAGACACACTTGATGTGAGTATTTACATTTTAAATGATCCAACTTCTTGACATAACAACTAAAAGCCAAATCAAAGGATTTAAAACTCACCAGTGTTTGTTCTATTAAGAGCACAATATAATCTACCATAGCGTGCTGTAAGTAACATATTAATACAGTACTTTCATGGCTTTCATTTCTTACAGTAAACATGTAACAGATACTTTTAGACAGATTTTAATAATAGACTAAATTCATTACTGTACAATAGATGGAAATTCTTATCCACTGAACTCCTAATAATTGTTACTGATCTTTAAGGTAAAAGATGATGTGAGGACGCCCTAATTATAATAATCCCCCTCATCTCCTCGCCTAATCCCTGTTAAGAAACTGAAAAGATAGGACCACAGGGAGCCTCCCAGACACACAGCCAACACACATCCCAAATTTGCCTTCAACATCTTTTAGACCCCCAGCAGAGCAGTCTGTTGACCCCCCCGGCAGGAGAGCCTTGTCTGTTGTTTCTGAGATTGAAAAGGGGAGTCCCTCCACCTCCATCAGGGGAAAGCTGAGCAGAAAGGCTGCAGATGGAGAAGAAACTCAACTGGGTTTAGTTGGTCAGGCAAGGCAGAGGGGAAGTGGTGAGAAGAAGTGAATAAAGGGCGGGAAAGCAGCAGGGGGGTGTTTGGAGTTGTTGATGGACGGCCTTCACTCTGTCAGCCAGTCGTTAAGCTTGATAAATAGACTAGAGGTAGAAATTTGGGGTCGGTGCATTCATAAAGCACATGAACCGACTCTTTGAAATGTCAGCTCCCATTCTCCTGTGGTTGAGCAGATGCTTACATAAGGCAGTTTGTTAAAACATGGAGGGAGAAACCTCTGCGCCAAGACGAAAAGAGGCACAGGGAATAGAAGGACCCGGCAGCAGATCTGCAAATTCTGAGACTTGCATGCTATGTGAGAGAGTAATTGGAGCATGTCTTCCCTCTTTGCTGTGTTTAGAAATGGTTATCAAAGGGAGGACAAAATTTTAGACATCCCCTGTACTAAATCTTACTTGGCCTGAAATTCCCAAAATGAAACTCGGTCTCCAAGGAAGGATTAGGTCATTTTGAAAGGCTTTGTCTTCCAGTCAGTGCGTTTAATCACTTTGAGAACTAACAGCACTTATTGAGCACAAGTATATTAATCATTAGTACAGGCACAAATACTAAAGATTGAGTTCATTGTTTTCATATAAATTGTATAAAATGTTATTTGTCTTCATTTCGAATATTAAGAAATATTAATTAATTTGGAAAACCAGGTAGAAATTGGATTTTTTTTTTTTACAGAAAAAAACATCCTTGTCCTCTTGCTGTGTTTTTCACTGAGATGTAGGTCACTAAAGTGAGGGGAAAGCATGTGTTCACTTACTCCTATCTATAGAGGAACATCCTCTGTGTCTAAGACAGATGATGACATTATGGCTACACAAATGTGCAGATTCCACATCATGAGTGTCATGTCCTGTTGGCTATATCACTCAAGGCCTATATCAACAATGGAGCTCAGTCTTTATGGGAAGCCCTTGTAGATTTCTGAATGGACTGCACATACCCACTCCAAAACCAAACACTAGCTAGTCACATAGGCTAAACTGGTCATTATAGCCATAACAAAGGGGTTTTAGGAGACATGTAACATTAGTGCTAAAATTCCTCAGTTTAAATTAGGGGGGAAATGGCCGCTCTACTTAAGGAAATTGTAAACTTGGTTTATCATAGAATGTGATTAATAGATTGTGCCCCAAACAAAGCAAATTCTTTCTCATGCATCTGGTGTACCAGCTTATACAGAGCACACACACATTCACACTCAACTGTCTTCTCAGATAGAGATGCTTTCATTGTTGGAATGTGGTTATATGGATACATACACAAAATGTCATGTGCCATGTTTTGGGCCACTGTATTATTTAGTACATTTGTTTCCTTTAATCTTCCTATATCCTTTAAAATACCTGCTATGTCTGTTTGTCTGAACTTAAACATAACCTCACTATAACCTTTAATGTGTTTTCACTTTCAGAATTGATGATAAATGCTTCATGTGCTTCATGTGCCCATTATGTGACTGTGTAAACAGATTTAGGTCCCTACAGCAAGAGTAGTACCTACACACACAAAATATATCCATATATATCTATACACACATTATATGTATACATTCATACTCTCCTATCCATGGCTCACCATCTTGCACTGCCTCTGCAGCTGCTTTCTGCTTGGATCCTCTTGCTCCGCTTCTCTCCTCTGTTAATCCATCATCTCTTTCTTTGCGTGTCTCTCACTCCCCATCTCCCACTTTGTGAAACGTAAAGCCCCTTTCTCCAAATATTTCCTTTAAGCTGGGGTTTCAAAGTTTTGTTATGCCAAGCGAATGCTGCATGGTCCCCTGGTACAATCTAAATGCTTTGACATATCTGACCTTGACAACAGGCTGTGCCCCTTCCCCTCCCTCCACTTCTGTTAATGACCACCATTTTTATTTCAACGATTACAGCTGTTTGTGCATCTGCTTGGCACATTATATTTGATACTTATGTATGTGCTTGTTTAAATCTGCTTTTCTACTTTTTTAGAAAAGTTATTTTAACTCCTTATCACCCAGTTTCTCCTCTACTTTAAATTGTCCAAAGGTTGGGAAACCATAATTTTCTACAGTGTGTTAAACATATTCCATATATTGTAGATCAACTTGTACTTATTATACATGAAGATTTCTATGTTTTAGACATTCTGTGCTTTATGACATTATTTCAAGCAGTTTTTCTTTTATATATTTATGCTTCGGAAGCCAAGTGACATTTTAAAATGTGTTTTAATCCTAAATGTAAATATAGTGCATGTAGTACACCTATCCCTCAAAAAATGTTCCGTGCAGGCATTTGTTTTATCTTCTAATAGTTCCACCATCTGTGGAGAAGATGACTGAATGATGAATACAGTGATGATCTCACCACTCCATCCACCCAGTCCATATTACTGTATACCAAGACTCTAAATCCTCTTGTCAGTCTGATATTTATAGATTTTCATCATCAGTCATCTTCATAGCTGTGTGTAGTGTATAAGCAAACGTGATCCTTTTGCAGAGCTCGGCTGTGTTATCACCTTATGACTGAGGACTGAATAATAAATATATAAGATTTCAAGAGCAGCTGCGCTGCAGCAACTAAAGGTTAGGAGTGGAGGAATCTGTCTCTTCATCTAGATGACATGAACATTTAGGAACTAAAGGATTTAAGAAACTAGTAGAGATAATGAACTTCATTGTTTTCGAGGTAACAATATCCTTTTTGTATGAATGCCACTGAGGACTCCTTTGTGTTTGCATTGAACAAACACTTAAAATATTTTCCACTCTAAGAAATGATAAAATCATCATATTTGTTTTTTTCATATATGTTTTTTATTTTCTTCACCTCACTTATTGACGTCCACATGCAGTTAATTTATTAATTATTTTCATATAATATTTTGTAACTCATATGTACACAAGGTTCATCATAAGCAGCTTACACTCTAGAAATTGCAATTACTACAAACAAAGCTAATATTTCATTACAATTTTTTCTTTGACACAGGGAACAAGGGAAATACTCAGCCACCACTGTGGAATGCTGGGGGATGCTCTCTACAAGGAAAATGACTTTGCACTCATAATTGATGGGAAGACTCTAAAATACGCCCTCACATTCGGAGTGCGACAATACTTCCTGGACCTCGCCCTCTCCTGTAAAGCTGTCATATGCTGCAGGTAAGAGTTACCCCTGAAAAAAATAAAATAAATATGAAAATAAAATTTCTAATTACCACCTATCAGTCAATAGCCAGTCAGTAAGGCCTCTGCTTCAAAGGTCAACTATGGTTTTATAGCAGTAGCTCAAAAAGTAGGATAGTTATGAATTTAAATGGCCAACGTTTAACAGTACAAAGGTTGACTGTTGAGTTGTCTGGCCCACATAAATAAGAAGAAGTACTTACTCATGCAACCTTGAGAGGGTCTGCGGCCAGGAATCAGGACCATGTTTTCGGAATAACAGCAAACCCTCTGCCACATTATGACTCAGTGCATTACATCAAATCTTTATTTATTTTCTCCCCACACACCTCTACCTGCTATTGCCTCGTGTACACACAATGGGACGGAGAAACACTGGGAGAGGAATAAACATTAACAGTTTCACAGGTAAAGACAGACATGAAGTTTACAACATCAGCCCTGGAGATTGTCTGAACTGTACACTACCCCTTTTATACCCCCCCCACCCCCCCCCCCCCCCCCCAAAAAAAATGAGCAGCGACAAATGTTTAACACCCACGTTAATTCAAAGCCTCATTAGAAATTTGCCACCTTTAGAAAAAAAAAAAAAAAAAAAAAAGTTGATAATTATTGTGAGGCGAGTACATCTGCATCTGCGGCTTTGTTTTCCAGGAGTGGAGTATATTAGCATCAGCAGCACCGTGAATGCTAATTCCCTGACACTATAGGTTGGCCCCCCCCCCAAAAAGTAGGTTCTCGTGTGGGAGGCTGTAAGCTCTGCTGTCAGTAGCTACTTATATGTTGTTTACACATGTTGTTTCTTACTACATCACTGCAACTGAATATCTCAGATCAACTGGGACATGAATTTATATGATGGGATTTTATTTCATGCACAAACGTGATTAATTTGTCCTGCAGAGAGAACACAGTCAGCAAGTAATCAGGTTAAAACATTTACAAGGTACTGATTTACTTTTAATCAAACGAGCAGCCTGCAACAGTTTTAGATTTCAGTTGGTTTATTCTGACTTAAGTGTTTACACTATGTGAAACATTTTAATCCTCTTTGGGTTTTTCAAATACATTGTCATCACAGTATTTAGAGCCAAGTAAATGTACCCAGTCGGTGTAAAGTTCATTTTGATGCCTTCAACATTATGTTTTTTATTATATGTTTTTGCTCAAGAAAGTTCTTCGAGGTTTCCTTACAGGAGGGAGAAAGAGAAGTAGACAGAGGAAGACATGTCCCACTGGTTAACAAGTGGATTTTTGTAGGGGCATTTCCCAGTTCATGCAGTTCAGTATTTGTCACTGCCAACACAAATTCACTGGTGCATAGACATTCATCCCCTTTAACAGGACACTCCTAAATCATCACGTGTGCAGCCAGTTGAGTTCAGGCAAATGGAAAGCACCTGTGTCTAGTTGAGGGTTTTCATTTTAATGTAGTGAAGATGTGAACATCTTAAGGTGAGTCAGTGTTGTGTATTAGGACTAAAGAGGAGTCCTATCAACTCCAAAAGTGGTTCTGGATTCAGGAAAGTCACTGAACATCTCTTTTGGGATGTCAGTAAGAAAATTGAACAATGAGCTTCCTCACTCAAAAATGGTAACTACCTTATTGGTTTAAGTAGATACCTATTGATATTTCATGTGGCACTACTTCCTCCTCAGAGTATCTCCTCTTCAGAAGTCAGAAGTGGTGGAAATGGTCAAGAAACAGGTCAAGGTGATCACCCTGGCCATCGGGGACGGTGCTAATGACGTGGGAATGATCCAGACAGCTCATGTTGGTGTGGGAATCTCCGGCAATGAGGGTCTGCAGGCAGCAAACTCCTCTGACTACTCTATTGCCCAGGTGAGCAACGTGGCAGGTACACACACACACACTGAATAAACTAGCATTTGAAGATGAAAAACGCGAGAATTGAAAATGTGAGTCTACCTGTTTTATTTTCTTATAATATGACATAACTTGTGCACTAGTAAAGTAATTTTGAAAGTTGTGGTTAACTTAAGTGCATTAAACATTTCGTACGCTGAACCTAAAACCAGAATTACATGAATTTCACACAGTAGTAATGTTAAAATCTGATTTGAACATGCAGCTGCTCACCATTTCTATCTGTCAAAAATTGGATTCCACCACCTGTCAGTCTCATCGTTGTGCACACTCACAAGTGTCATATGTGTTAGTGATACCTTGGCACATTGTTCTGAGTAACAAAAGATCTTGTGTCTGCCAGGGCATTAGCTTATACATTGAAGTAGTAACACCTGTAAAACAGGCATCTGCTTACATCCAACTCCCTGCAGAAGCAGACCCCAGCAAAACGCTACTCAAATACATCCTGATGTCCAATAACCAGTTTGTCTGAAATCCTGTAGCGTTATGTGATACAGGTGAGCAACAAAAAAAATCTGAGGTTCCTTTATCGGGGCTATGCTTATACTCAGCGTGCCACTCAGCGGTGCATGTTTCTATTACAGCCACAGGGTTTTCTCAGTATGGTAAACCAATACATGACTACAACACAATACACTCTCTGAACCGCAGTGTGCAGTTACCTTACAGGAGACTTAGATTTGTCTTAAGTGCCTCCTTCAGTCCACGTGGTATGACGACTGTGCATGTCTTTCAAAGACAGGTGGCCTCCTATAATCCATTTAGGTTGTGTCCCAGCATCAAATTAAATTAGACCTCCGGACTTCCAGTGGTGTTTCCATATATTGGCGTAACGGTACATTAACTGCAATTTGCAGACTGCAAACTGAAATCAATCCTGAGACGTTGGGTAACATTCCCATACCTGATTTATATAATTGTTGAGAACCAGATGAGCTCCTCAGACTAAGTTTCTAAGAGTCGGTACTTAAAAGCTCAGAATTATCTGCTGAAGAGGCTGTGGGCTGAGGCACCTCTGCTGTTCATCTGTCATCAGCTCTGGTCAGTGTTAACTGATGCTTGAACTGTCTCTTTTGAGGGGTCAGACATGCTGGCCACCGCTGTGCACTTTCATTTTACCAAAGAATGCTACAGTGCTACTGAAAGATAAGCTGACTTCTAAATTAACTAAATTCCATTTCTTTCAAAAAAATGTAATTCCACTCCTCCCACTTCAGACATGTTCCAACTTTCATTTTGTCAGTCGGCCAGAGGATGTGGTGTGGATTGTGTGTTTTGTTTTAGTTCCTCACTGACAACTGAGATGAAGCACTCAGCCTCGGCTCTGCTCTGTACTGTAATCACACTTATCAGCCAGAAATTGCACTGAAATTCTAAGTTCACCACAGCCACTAAATGGCAATGTAATTATAAAGCCATTTAACTATTACTCTGATCCCTGTGAGACTAATACCCCATTTGAACTCCTCCATTTTCAGCAGCCTGTAACTTGGACTTGGACGATCTCTGACTCGAAATCTCTGGAATGTGTTAGTGAGAGCTTTAACCACAATGCTCATCAGTCTTTAAAACCTCTGCTGCCGTGGAATGACAAAAGACTGCTGCTCGCTTTAATCTTAAAGTTTCTGCAACTCCTTCAGTGTCCCTCTGCTGATCTCTGATTAGCCGGAGCCATTAGACAGACTTGGATTATTCATTCATCTTGTCCTTTTACTTTTACTTTCCTCCCACACAGTTCAAATACTTGAAGAATCTGCTGCTGGTCCACGGAGCTTGGAATTACAACCGTGTAGCCAAGTGTATCCTGTACTGCTTCTACAAGAACATTGTCCTCTATATCATCGAGGTAACTCTTAACAATTTTTAGAACTGAGCGTCGTGAAATAAACCAGATCTGAATGCAGAGCTTTGATATGTTTTTCACGACATGGTTATATGAAGGAGAGATTCCTTGTTAGAGTTTCCATGTTTGTATTTCTCTTGACTGGCCCCTCACATTGCCTGCCAGTTTGTGCAGATCCTGGGTGAATGGTTTTAGTTTTTAGTTTTGACGTGCCTGGACAGAATAAACACAAACAAGCACACGCACGCACACGTACACACACACACACACACAGAGTAATGAAGGGAAAACTATATCTATTTAACTGGAAGTCTGCCTTTAGGAAACCCCCACCGTTTATTTAAACCTTTGAATATCACCCACAAAACAATTTGTTGTGTTGCACAAGGTTGTTTTTATCGTTTGTGTTCTGTTTATGCCACACAGACAGATATGTACAAAACACTGGACACACTGTGTCACTGAAAATCACTGTCCTTGTTACATTTATTGTGTTTTTCTAGTGTTTTGCTTCTAGTGTTTTGGGGAGAAATATAACTCATCATTTAGTCATATGTGAAAACTTGTATTGGTGAATTTTGTCACACTTGGTTTAAATTGAGAGACGTTTTAAATGTCTGTTCTCAGCCCTTTTGAATAATGAATTCCATTCTAGGTATCTAGGTACATATCAGTGGTGGTTGGTGTGTGTGTGGTGGGTTTGACGGCATTTGACAGATACCAGAACTGTTACTGATTGCAAGTTCAGAGCTATAACCAAGAAAGACCAGACAGGTTAAGTGCTTCCTATCAGCAGCAGCTTTATCATTAAGTGAGTGCTTAGATGTTTTGAACTACCCGCTATGCTGACAGAGGTAGAAACGTTGGCTGAGCATCATCAAAGCCCACACATCTGAATTTGTATGTGTTGGGTATTGGACCACCCTTATCCCTATCCATCATATCAGGAAGATAACTACCAAAAACATTTCAGTGTCTAACAATACTCAGGTATGATTAATATTTTGTTCAATGTAGCTTTTTTTTCAACATCAAAAGTTTAAATAGCAGAGAAAAGTGCTGTAAAATGTAAAATTAATGTCTTTGAGAGCCATTGTCACTGTGCAGTTTGAAGGTGGAAATTCTGGCCATATAACTTCTAACAAACATCTTTAAAAAGTTCCCCAACATGCTCTTTTATTGCTTGAGCCCCGTACCCATAGAGAACACATGATTTACTGTACACTCTTCCTGAAAATGTGTGTTCCTTGGCCATGTTACGCAGTTGGAGGAGAGGATCAGCCACATGTTTTTAAAATATCATCACCACATAACCTGTTGTGGATATATGAGCACTTTTAAAATCCTCTTTTGTTCATCTTCTTTCTGTGACACTTGACCTCTGATCCCCCTTTTTCATTCCCATTCGACTTTATATGCCATGGATAATCAGTAGACTACCTTTTACATTCCACCATGTCTGCTCCTGGCTTATTGTGACCTTAAGTGAAAGAGGCCGGTTGATCTTGTTCCAGGCTATAAATGCAGTTGTAGGTACCACTATTGTTTGATCATGCTGCCAGTCTTTTATATAACACCAGTGAGGTATCCAAGTTCCAAACAAAAATGTGCAGCACCTCACTTAGAGTTCCAAAAGACGAGACACAGTTTTTAATTATATTACTCAGATTCAAGACAATGCAAACCTCTCTCTTTTTATTTCAGTTTCTCTGCCCTTTATGTAAATCCAACATCTATGCTGCAGTCATATCAAACATGATCGAAATTCCTTTCCACGTTTTAAAGTCCTCTTTGAAACACACTAGGTCCTTTTTCAAAGTCGGCCTTTTGCTACAACTTAACATCTATGGTTCTGTCTGCAGGGCGAGCTTCTTTCTCGCACATCTTTTGTTACTCTTTGAAAACATTCCTCCTCCTCCCCCATGCTACACTCCTTCGGGGAATTCAATGGGACATTTCTTTACTGTTTGGCTGCTTCAATATTTCAAATGTCCCTGTTTTGTTAGACCCTGACATCTAACACAGCAGCAACCCCGGGGTATCAGGAAAAGCTGCATTTGTTACACTAATAGGTTTACTTTTATGCTTGCATGTTTTTCTCATCGCCTCCCAGGCTACCTTGCACAGAGAGAATCAAGGCTGTTGATGGGAATTTTAACTTTTTGTTCACAGAACCATTGTGCCATACAGTGTATGTCACAATTTGAATGCCAGGACTTAGAGACTGTGTATGTGCCTCTTTTGATCTGGGTCTTTCACGACTGGGTCTTTGGTTTCTTTTAAGAGACACAGAGTTGGAGGGTAAAGGATTCTGCAGCTATTGTGGAACATATGAATGAAATTAGCCTGGAACAGTTGTGTGATAATTCAGTGTTTTTCTTATGGCTTCACCAACTGCAGAATAGTCAGTTTTCAACGTTGCTACACATCATGTTGCAATGGAGTTAAAAGAACTGAACTGAACCACATTCGAGCAAAGAGACCTTCTCAAAAGAATCCATAGCAACTCAATTTAAATTAACGATCCAGCTGGCCACTCATGTTTGACGGACACATTGCCAAGTTGCTACAGAGGGGACTGATGGACAAGTGGCATTTATGAGGCAATTACATGAAAGCTCTTTCAGTGCGGCTCTGAGTCAAAGCTTGCCGACCAGAAGCTCTCTGAATGAAACCACAGAGGCTGTGGTTGGTATTGTAAGACAGCCTCTCTGTGTCGCTCCACATATTTCCAGCATATTTATCGGCCATTTCTTTGTGTCCCTGCTTTATTCTTTGCTTGCTTTGCGTATGAATTCCCTCGGCGGTTCTGCAATGCTAAGCTTCAGAGTATCGGGATTCACATTGCTGGGGACAAATGTCATGCTTCCCCCCCTCTCGCCCTTCACCCCACAGCTTTGGAATCAGTGATTTTTTGATTCGCTGATGAATATGCAAGAAGTCTTCTTATCGGTTAGCCGCTGCCCAATCCCCCTTTTCTTTCGCTCGCCTCCATTACTGGTTTTCATGATGTGCAGTCGGGGAGAGAGGCCAGCCACACCTCTCCACTGAGTGGCACTCAATGAGGAGAAGAAAAGGGGAGAAAAAAACCCTGCCTGGTACTTCCCCTAATGAGCAAATCAATGCATCTGTCCCTCAAGAGATGGGCGAGGGAGAAAGAGAGCGAATCTATTGGGAGTCCAAGGACCAGGCCAAAACACTTACACAGAAGCAGTTACCACATGCTATGAATAGGAGCCTTTTTTAAACTTAGCACAACAATATATCAGCCTAGAGCCTCTCATTGAGCAGAGCTGTAATTAATTCAGCAGTTTGACCTACCCGCTATCCTCTCGTTACCAATGCTTGGGCCACGTTAATGGATGAACCTGAATCATGGCCTGGGGTACTTCTACGCACAACCCATAGCAACAGCGTCTGAATGTGTTTCTCAGCAAGCCAAGACTCAAAAACACCTAAAAGTATTTTCGCACTGCCAACAGATGTGATGTTCACCTTCCGTTTCTCATGGTTGAGCCGCGTGGTCCAACCCCGCGTCACTTGGAAACCAGGCCCCTCTCGTATAAAAGAAACAACATCATGGTAGAGTGCACCTGATGGAGTGGAGGATTGGATCTGTGATTGGTGGGTGTGGCGGGGAGGGGGAGGCGAGGGGCTACGCATTCATAAACACAGGCCTCGTCTATGGGCACAGGACCTCTCCTCTTCGACTGAGGGAATGGGCGCAGATTGTGTGGGGTTGACAGACATTTGTTTTCATGTATATGCTGACACGATTAAATGGGAAAGGCCATTGGCAGATTGGTATTGCTTGTGCAGACAGTGGCAGGGGTAGGTGGAGCCCTCAAACAGGCTTTGTCTCTATCTGAGAATGTGCAGCAGCAGTTCATGCCTTCATAATGAAGTTAAATGAAGCAAGCAAAGGCTTGGTTGGCCATGGTTGAAACACTGCACCCCTGATGCTCCCCTGACACATTTGCTGTCAGCAAGAGCCCCAAGTGTCAAAGTGTGAGGAGCAATTTACTGACTCACTGTCTGTATACTAGCAGTTTTCACATTTTCTCCAGGACTTGTCAGACAGTTCCTCCTGTGTGCCATTTCCCCCATAAGTTATTGCATGTTGCTTGACTTTATTTAAAAATAACGTATTCACGTTACATGGCTTCTGTCCTGATCTCAGAGGCATTATTTTGTTCTGTAGAACTAAACACAAGATGGTGATAAACCCCATCTCTGCCCAGCATATGGCTTACATTACCTCTGTCTCCCTCCACTGACTTGATATATCAAAGTATCCATCATTCAGAGTCCCGCAGGCCCGACTGCCCCTATAACTAACCTCGTCTGTCACCCACATGTCTTCAGGTAGATCAGGAAGGGAAACAACAGGCTTGATATATGTTTGTGGGTAATCCTGTGATGAAGCCAAGGCACAGTTTCAATTGTGGAGGTGGCATCTGGAGGTCTTGGGCTTAACACTGCCACTCGTTTTTTATAATTTGGCCTTTTTTTCCGACTCTGTCTTTCCTGAGTTGAGATTGCTTAGACAAATGGTCTGTTGATCACAGGTCAACCCTTTAAACATACATTTGTCTCAGGGTAATCAAGTTGTAGGTTTCCGTTTTCATTTTACCAAAACAACCGTTGCTGCAACATGCATCACCTTTTCAAAATTATTAGGGCAATTAGAGTGATTGATCCTGCAGTCTATAGCTGAGGTGTCTGATATCCTAAGACAGTGAAGAATGTACTGTGACTGAAAAATAGATTGTGTCTGTGGACACAGTTAAACGTATCTCAAATCAGATAATGGTAACCACTCATTCTCACTATCTCTAATGGAAAACATACATACATCTACATAATGGACAATGAGAAAGATGACAAAGATATGGTTCCTGTCCCAGTTGGAGTAACGTGTACAGAATCAAAGTCATGACCATGTGTTAAATTATATAGCAGGTGTATTGAACTTTTGTGTTTATTGTTTTCTATCCTAGTTTTGTTGTTCTTACTCTCGATATATTTTTGTCTCCCTCAGATCTGGTTCGCGTTTGTCAATGGCTTCTCGGGTCAGATTCTTTTTGAGCGCTGGTGCATCGGCTTGTACAACGTGGTGAGTGTTGATAAATAAATTCTCCAAAAAGCAAACTTCACCTCGTCAGTCGTATATACAGGACTGATTTGCAGAGGAGCCATGAAACTGAAAGAAAACCTTTCTTGTGAATTGTGTAAATAAATGTATGTGTGTGTAATTAACAACATGTTAAGTCCTTATTCCCTCTGCACTCTTAAATATGTACTGAATGTGAAAGAGCAACAGTTTTGCTTGCCCCAAAGACTGTAGTAACACATGTAACATTTGAATGACAAAACGAATAAAGAGACTTTAGCAGCAATGTAGCTGGTTGCAGATACAGGGTTTCCCACAGGGCTCTATTATGGGACCACTCCTAATGAACTCATATTTCATATCTGTCATGAATGTAAAAGAAGAGAAAAATATGCATCTGCACGTCTGATCTTTAATACCACATTGGTAAGGCCGTGAGGAGATGATGTATACGTTTAAACTGTTTATTAAAATCAACTCAATTCAATAAACAAAATCGAATGAGAGAAGTGCCGAGTGATGTTTCCCCGCAATCCCAATTGGCCTCAAATGGGAATAATTTATGGGAGGACAATCTGTTAAGTGAGAAGGACACATTTCCACAGCCCTGCCTCCCGCATTCATTCCATAATACACCACCACCCTAAAGAACTGGTGCTGCATTTGCGGGTGGGCACAGGGTTCAGTCTTTCACCTCATCCCAAAACTGTGTGAATTCCTCCAGCTCAGTGGGAGTCTCTTGAAGGCAGTGGGCTGAATCCACCCCTCAATGGTGATGTTCCTCGGCCTGGTTTTGAATAGGAAGGAGCCCACTAGAGCATATCCTGTGGCCCACTAGTCCTGTAGGTTGAAGCCTGCAGACTCCCACTCCAGATGGGCCTACAGGGAACTCCCACCCACTGACCCACTGAGCCCCCCAGCCACACAATACCATCACTGCTCTCTCAGCAGCTGCTGCACAAAACAACATTACAACACCACTTAAAAATTACACTTCAGCCAGACTTAAATACCTGCTGGTTAGTCAAGAGTATCGCAGATGTTCACTGGAGATGGGTTTTGCATATGAACAGACTTGAAGCATGACAAATCGGAAAAAAGTGACCCAGAAGTGTTTTAAAGTCATTTGTTCAGTGATAAAATTCAGTAAATAATAAAATAAATAAATAAATAAATAAAATGTGGACTCTTGTCACTGATGTTTGTCTGTGTGTTTTCCCTTATGTAGATCTTCACTGCTCTCCCTCCTCTCACTCTGGGAATATTTGAACGCTCCTGCAGGAAAGAGAACATGTTGAAGTACCCAGAACTCTACAAAACCTCCCAGAATGCAATGGGTTTTAACACCAAGGTAACACCAGTCTCCATCACATCTTCAACAAAAAAACTTCAGATCTTGTGCAGTATTACAGCACAGTACAGTACAAGGTCATATCAGTTTCTTACAACGCAATTCATCATTCCATATCTAATTTTCAACACCTCTGGAACATTTCATGATCAACCGCTAAATGGAAATATTATCACCAACTATTTCAGAATTTCACACAGCTTGGCTCTTCATCAAATGTCAGTGTTATTTTCCATTGTATCATCTAAAATTGAGGGAGAACATTTGCACCACACACAAAAAGGTCAAATGTTTCAGCTGTTTCAATCACGTTAATGACAGAAGATGTTCCTGTCATGTCGTTGCAAGCGACTGATGCTTCTCTTGTTTCAGTGACCTGGCGTCTGTAGTTAGGAGGTCGGTCTCCAGCTCTGGCCTGGTCTGGCCTGGTTTGACCTGTTCTGTCTGGTTGCAGAGACTGTTTGTTAGCTTTCCCTCGCTGCTAATAAAGATGTCTCCTCCTCTTCTCCATGTGGAGCCAGCGACTCCTGGGCCCTTCTCATAGGCGTGGTGACCTGGTTAGCTCTGCATGGAGATGGATTAAAGACGGATTGGCCATGGCGTTCAGGGGCAGAGAAGGTCAGATAGGTTGGGGGTTGCGGCATAAAGACGTGGAGAAAAGAGGGAATAGAGCGAGTGTGCTGTTATTGTGTGATGGTATTTGTTCCGGGAAATTGTGCAATTGGTATAAGTGGGAGTGTTGTTTGTTCATAGAGCGAGAATTTCAGCACAAGATTAATCCATACTGGACCAGACTGAGTGTAAGGAATGAGAGTCCATTTCCTCTAGTTTTACTGTGACCACTCATAAATGAGCCTGTTGAAACTTATTTTTATTTTAAGTTTTTAAAAAATTCTGAATGCTTATGGCTGCAACATAGTTTTTTTAATTTGCAAAAACTTCAGCAGATAATGAATATCAAATATTTTAAAATAATCAAATGTTATTTTCCATCATCCAGATTCACAAATATGAAGATTTGATGCTTTTGGTTGTCATATGTAGCAGTAAAAAGGTGTATTTCATCAGTTTTTTGGTTTTTATAAAAATAGAGATTTCATACTGTCTTCAAGGCGTATTGGAAGACTGTTTAGAAAATAGGTAAGAGAATGTTGGTAAAACCATAAAAAAAGTCAAGGAAATAGCAATCAGTTTAAACCAGATGCTGCACAGAAAGAGTTTTTGTTGTCTGTGGACAAAGGTAATTTTTTAAAATGTTGTTGGAGTCAGACCTTCCTAATTTCCCTATTTCATTAAGTACAGAATAGATTAGAAACATTTATCCTCACAACTGCTGATTTATCATCCAATGTTTTGCCGAAGCTTAGTTTTAAAAAGCTTAGTTTTAAAGGTGGGTTTTCCACTCATTAACCTTTCGCAAGACTTCATTAACTTCTTCATGCCAAAAAAGGGTCACGGAAGTATGTGTTTGATAGTTAGAAGAAAATGAACCTCAATTTTGTTTGGGCCACACTTTCCAAGACCCATAAATGATGACTCGGCCAGGTCAGCAGGTTGTTTTTGCTGGCTTCTCTGCTCTTTTCCCGAGATATTTTCCTTGCAGCTGGCCTTAGGCGAGGCAAGAAAATCCAGCAGGAATTTGGCCCCTGGAAGCCTGTCTTTCTGCACGCCTGGCTCTTTTGTACACAACAGATACTGTCTTTGTGAATTAAAGCTGTTTGTGCTGAGGTGAGAGAAGGGAGTGACCAAGGGTGTTAAAACCCAAGGCGTGGCTTACACTGTCGCCGGTTCCCCACAACACCACGTTCCCTGCATGTGTTTGTTTACGGGAAAATCACCTTTTCAAACTTTTTCTTTATCCGCCTTTCCTTCTTACCTCACCCCTTCCTGTTTCTTCAAGAGGACGCAGGAGGGGTTGGGCAGCAATGGGAATATTTGGCTTTATATTAATTACTGGCTTTCATGTGTTTCTTTCTCTCCTTTTTTCCCCCATTTTTTTGGCAATTAGGAGTTCCACAAAGGGCCCGACCTTTACAGGACAGAATGGGCATTCAGACGGACGGGATCCTTAGCAACTTGGTACTTGGGATACAAGGGAGGAAAAAGGGAGCAGGGTGAAAGGGAGGATCCCACTGTGACAAATGATTATGAACGTTTATTGATTTCATTTGCATTCATTATTGTGGAGAGAAGCTGGGGCTTGTTGTTTGGGTTGGGCTAGTTGAGGAGGAGGCTGATAAAGAGCTGAGCCTGTCAGCGGGAGGCTAATTGGCATACATGTGTGATTGTGACATGAGTGATAATTTAGTTCACATTGGAGTTGGAGGAGTGGGGTTTGCTTTGGACCACCCCTCGCTAAGTGTATTGGGTTTTGTGTACACACTGAGGGGGTGAGGTAATCCTGGGTGGGGGGTGGCTGCCACAGGACTTTGTTTGGTCTGTAAGAAAGGTGATGAGGTCTTGCTACTGAGACCAGGGTGTATTCTTATGGTTCATAGTCTGAAACAAGACCTTTTTTTTTCTTCTTTCACTGCACTCTGTCCTGCTTTACTCTTTACTCCTTTCTCTCTTTTTTTAACATCCTCTCCTGGCAGAATACCTGTAATAACCCCAAGTCAAGAAGTACTTGTAAATAATCCTGAGATTTATTCACTTTTCATGGTGTCCAGTTTGGCCCAAACTCAGAGTCATGTTTAACGATTTCATGATGATGAAGTTGTTGAAAAGGGTGTTTTTGACAAAACACGCATTTAACTCGCCATCTGCCAAGATTAAAAGGCAGGCTAAGGATTAAAAATGTTATGCGTTTTTCTGTTTTCACTTTTACTCCGTCAGCCGTTTACGCTTTGGGTTTGACGAGTCTTCAGACCTCAGAATTAACACCAACGTCTGGGTCAGCACAGAGGCGGAAAGGGGAGCACAAATGTGGAGTGGTTCTTGGCAGAAGAGATTTCACGGCTCTTTCATGCTACATCGCCCATTAATGTTTTGTTTGGCTCGGCCGTTGCATAATGTAACTTTGAAACAAGGTGGTTTTTGGAGGAGAAGTATTGATTTAAACAACTCATCCAAAGTCTGCATGCTTGCATACACCGGCACACGCACACTGTGTTCCACCCCATTATTTTTCAGGCCCTTAATAATTACCGTTAAAGCAGTTTAATCTCTGTCGGACCTGTCAGTCTCCCAGTGTGTATTCCTAGACTGATTTCTGCTTGTTTAAACTCTCCTGTCATTTATTTCTACAACAGTTAGAATTCACACTCGATAGTGTTGATGCCGAATGAATGTAATGAGAGGAAACCCTCAAGACTGGCAGCGCATATATTAACTTTGTATAAAGTTCTTATTGTCAAAGTGGGGATGTATATTTTGCAGAATCTTATATACTCACTGTATGGTTTTCTTATTTAATTCTACTAAATATGATGTTATTTTTTTTTAAAAAGTTAAACCTTCATGCTGACATTGTCCACTTGCCTTTCACCGTTCGTACACACTCTCAGCAGCTTCTCTCTTCCCCATAACACACACAAAAGATATACAACGTGTCTGTCAGCGGGGTGGCCATTCAGCCAGGAGGCCCGACAAAACCGCCACTTAGCCTAGCACTGGGATGGCACAAAGGGCCCAGGTCAGGGGTCACTTGGAAGACTGGAGCTCCCCACACCCATTTTAATGCTTCTCTCCCTCTCTCTCCTTCTCTCTGAATCTCCTGCCACCACGCCTCCCTCCTCCTCCCCCATCCTCCTCATGCCTCCTATGCCTCCTTCTTTCTCCCTCCCTTTTGCAGGTCTTCTGGGCCCATTGTCTGAACGGCCTCTTCCACTCCGTCATTCTCTTCTGGTTCCCCCTTAAAGCCTTCCAGCATGGTAAGTAGCTCCCAGAGACTCCTCGACGGCTCTCTGAGGACTCAGAGGATGAAGAGGGAGGACAGTCAAACACATAGTTTGTCTTAATTAGTTCTCTCTTCAGCCGCCACGTCATGAATTGCAAACATGTGTGCGCTCCAGCAAGAGGGACACACACTAACAAATGCTTGTGTTTGCGCCAGCACACTTGTACACACACTGCTGAAATGCTTGGCGGTGCACATTTCCTATTTTTAATAATCACTCTTGCAGGTGATTGTCCAGTTAAGATGGTGGTTTTTATTCCTGCAGACAAATATCATGTTGTTTTGTGTGCAATCGCCATTTAAATTTAGTCATGGTGATTTTATATATATCCATCTATAGGGTCAGTTGTGTACGTTTGTGCCCATTAAGATGCACGGTTTCTGTGTGCGCGAGCAGAGAGAATAGGGATCTTTGAGCTGGTGAGTCTTGGCAGGACAGAGCTCAGGACCACACAAGCTTGGGCCTGCTCTTCAAACAAAGGCACCAAGCCCCATCACTCTGACTGACGGGCTGTCAGCAAAGCCTCACTGCACACCAGACATGTGACCAGAGCCTCTGTTTCTTCCTTGGCAGGCAGTTGCATTCTGCTGATACTTTGGCCTGAACCTATTTTGATATCGTTATTAATTTTGAACATTCTTCCAGGCTACTTTGTAGGTAAAGTGTTTTCAGAAGGTTGGATTACACTTTAATGGCAAAATAAATGACAGTTTAATCGGAAAACTTCCAGTGCAGTAGCGAATTAGTCCCAACATTTAATATCTGATTATGATAAATGTGCACCAACTCTACTTAATCTTACAGATGGATGTTCAGAGAAACACTTCCTAATTTTTCAAAAGGCAGAACCAGCATTCCAGCTTCTCTCAAAGGGCAGTAATGGAAGCAAGCGTTTGAGCGTGGCTTTCACACTATCCTCCAGTGTCCACTTTTATAGCCAAGTCTCAAACAGGGAGTTGTACACCCAAATGTACACTGGAATATAGCTTAACATATACCCTATGTGCCGTCTGGTTGTTTATTCTGTGGATCGCCTAATGGAACTTTGCAGGAAACATTAAGGCTGAAAAGAGATTGAGAAAAGCGTTGGCCCTAAACGCTCCTGTTGTTGTTTCCCTTCACAGATACAGTATTTGGCAGCGGACGAACTCCTGACTATCTCCTCTTAGGCAACATGGTTTACACAGTAAGTGCACCAATCTTTTTGGCAGGCACTGTTTCTCCTTCGCTTAACAGTTCGGGTGTGTGTGTGTAGCCAAGTATCATCTAATTTCTGTGAATAAACATCAGTTATACGTCTTTTCCCTGTGCATATCATTTTCCCCCAATTTTATACTGTATGTAAAACAAAAATCTAATTTCACAGAATAATCAGATATGTGTTGCGCACTCGCCATGACAGATAGCATTGAAAGGGCAGACTTGGTTTACTGTCAGTGTGATTTGTGTCTCCACAGTTTGTGGTCATCACAGTTTGTCTTAAAGCCGGCCTTGAGACCTCATCCTGGACCATGGTAAGTTGATGGCTCTCTGCTCTCTTGCTAACACTCTGTTATCTCCTTCCAGTTCCTCCAATTTATGTAGCCACTGATACCTGTGAATGACATTATGGTTTGAGCCCACCGGGCTTGTAACTGTAAAGTCAGAGAAATTATACATAATTCGATTTAGGAAAAAAACAAATATTAAGCAACAGTTATCAAAAAATGTGATAAATGGAACAACAGGTCAGTGATGCCTTAAAGCAAGTAAATTAGGAAAAATGTAGTAAAGCACAAAACAAGTAAATGAGAAGCTTGAACCTTTTCTGTTACCTTACTGCTGTCTCATTCTTCACTAACAGTTCAGTCACATCGCCATTTGGGGAAGCATCGGCCTGTGGGTGGTGTTTTTCAGTATCTACTCCTCCCTGTGGCCCCTTATCCCTCTGGCCCCTGACATGTCAGGCGAGGTAAACGTTTGCACACGAGCATGTCCTCATACACATGTACATTTTTTTTAAAACAGCATCATTAAACAAAAATAGGTTTAGTGGAGTAATGGCTGTAATGTCAGTACTAAAATTCCTACAAATATCGTTAAAACCATCGCTCATATACATTGAATTAGTGTTATTCCTACAGAGAGATGCTGGTGGGAAAATTCAGAGCTGAACTTGACACAGGTCTTTGTAAGAACTGCCAGAGGAGTGTAAACTGTCAGACCTCTGGCTTGTGTTGCATAATGACTTAATTGGGCCAATTAGCCCAGTGTTTGTGTTACATTGCCCTCCCTCAGCTCTGAGTATCCACAGGTGACATGGAAACAGTGAAGCAGTCAGGAAGCTAAGCAGAGAAAGACGAGAGTAAATCTGGTTTACACACAGATTTTTTTTTTGGCCTTGATTAGAATTAGACCTCTCGTCTAGAAATGTCCTTTAAAGTTCTTTAAGTGTTAAAAGTAAGAAAACAGGCTCTGGGTTTTCACTGTTTTATTGTTTCTGAGTTATTTACATGTGAAAGTGACTGCTCTCTATGGGTCACCATGAGCTGTCAGTGGGATCCTGTTAACCACAGTTCCACAGTGCATTCTGGGTATGAAAATGAGGCATCTTTTCATTAGACAACAATAACACAGCAGGATGCTATTAAAAGAAAGAGACTATACACAGTCGGCAGCAGAGGAAAAGACCTTCCCCTCATAACCAGAACTGTGTTTCTCCGCTATGATTTTTTGTAAACACATTACTTCATACAGTAAATGCAATATCATTCCACTTCCAAGCAAATTTCATGACTGTGCGTGAACAGTGGCTCACCAGAAAGATCTTTAACTGGGACTCTTTGCACGGGAAAAAACCCACAAAGACAAAGGACAGTGTACGATTCAATGGAAACTGTTCCTTATATAAGAGGGAAGACCATCTGACTATGTTTAGCACAAACCAAAATTAAAAACATACACTATTGTCTCACGGCGAAACAACTATACTACAATGTAGCCCCGTATGCAAATCAGACCCATCTGTGTGGACTAACATTCAGGTATGTTGCCATTAGTGACTGAAACAAGTCGATTTAATGATTTGTTCTTCATATGATGATTTGAGGCAACTGTACTCTTATTTCTGTCTGATAGAGCATTTTATGAGACACACACACACACACACACAGACAGACACAGGTGACGACTACATAGCTTCATCGTATCCCTTGTCCATGAAGCCTGGTGCTTTCATCCATGCCCTGCAGCACTTGACTGAGGATAGTAATAGTGTCCTGTGGGTAGTTGGTAACCCTATGCCCTTGCCCCAACTCAGGGATGCCAGTACATCATCAAACACGGACACATCTCTCTGAAACCTTAGAAGGCATCAGAGGCACAATCTCCACCTCCAAGACCTTGTAGCCTCTGAAGAATCAGGACTATTCTAAAGCCCGGTTCAGCCCCACGTATGACACCACAGCCCCATCCATGTGAACTTCAATCTTCAGATATTTTTGTGCGCCCCGTTCCGCCTTCTATTTTTTTTAACTTGTTGAATCAGCCTTTTTTTCTCTTTGTCCTCTTTTTGTTCAGCCACCCCCCACCCCCCACTCTGCCAGTAGAAAAACTGGCCCGAGGGCCAACAGCATTAACAGACACCAGAACTCCCCTCTCCTCCTGTTTCTGCTCTCACTCATTACCCAGCTCAGTGCCTTTAACTAGAGACATCAAGCAGCGCTCGGCTCCATGTGAACGCATTCATCAATGTCAGGCAAAATATTTTTTGGACAATTGACAGCGCTGGTTCGAAATCCATCCATAAAACATGCCGAAACAGCTAGTAATGCCTTTCTCAGCTACTCCCATACTGGCTTGATCCCAAACCACATATCTCATCACATTTGAGATATGTGTCACATGTCTAGGAAAATGTCAGAGTATTCTGTCAGAGCAGTGTAATCTGCATTAGTAAGACACTTTGCTTCACGCTGGGGGGGCGGGGGGTCTCACGTAGACTCACGTAGTTACACTGACACACTGCTGACTCACCTCTGCTATCAACACGGCTGTCTCCAGTACAGTTTATCCTTTTCACAAACACCTTTTGCCGGTTTCCGGTTTTGACTGCCAGCTACAATAGAGAGCCTCTCGCTCTCACTTGGATTCAAGTGCTTGTCATCGGCACACGGACTTTACACTTGGCAAGTGTGTGTTGGATTCTTGTGCAGTTTCTGCTCAGTGACAAGAAACATCTTCTCAGAAAGGAAGTGTTTTCCCAAGACGTTTGTTGATGTGTTGTGTGCCAGGAACACACGTGTGGCTATCTATGCTAGATATTGATGGTTATTTTTAGTGAGATATTGATGAGATTAAGAGCAGGAATAATGATTAACAAAAAAAAAAAACAACATTTTGAAAAATGATTAATATTCATGGGTAGATTTGTGTAGCACAGCTGACATTCATTTATTCAGTGGTCTGTGGTAGGAAACTATTAAAATACAGAATTTATGGTCATAATGAGATCCTGAAGTGATGTAACGTAGTGTGAGGAAACTCGCCCAGATTTTTGTTTGTCCAGGATGAGCACAAGAGCTGATCTGAGGTTATCTGCAATCCCGTTCAGCCTTGTGAAACACCTGCTCAGTGATGTTCAGTGATTAGCAAAAACAAAATTACATTGGATTATAAACCAACCACATTATGGTCTATTGGCCACCGAGCAGCTAACCTTGCTCATGGGCTTGTCCCCGACCAACAAAGATTTTGTGTGTGTCTGGGACACTCTTATCAACAATTTGGCTGCAGGGCCCAAAAATACACCTCTGCAATCTCCTGAGTACCTCATAACCTATTGTTATTAATGTTTACTTTTTTGTAAATGAGCAGCTAGCGCATGTGTGTGGCCATGGGGGGTGGGAGGGGGTGGGTCAGTGGTCTGTCAAAACACATGTCTCCATGCCAGTGGACACTACTGTCTGTCCAGCCAGACTAGTTTATTAGTTTGCCCTAAAAACACAGCCGTGCTTCCCTGGACCTCTCTCACCCTGTCCGGCTCCCAGGGGCCCCCCGGTATGAGACATCACTAGCATTCACCAACACTGCTGCTCCCCACTTGTAATCATGGAGCCTGTCCAGATGCCTGAAGACAAACATTTGTTGATTGAAGCAGGTCAGATTTGTTTGGATTGTGAAACTTTGACGTCAAATTGAAGCACTAACAGTGAATTAAAAGAATTTTTTAGGTCTAGTTTTACATTATTGCTGTCGTACTGTTTTTATAGGGTACAGATGTTCCTAATGTTGCGAGCTGTTGTACCTAATTTTATCATCATTATTATGTATTTTATGGTAAACGTGGTATTTAAAATAAACCATTAAAGTGATGTATGACGAGATATAAATATTGTTTATAGAATGAACTTGTTAACGACTGAGACAGATTATTTTCTGAGCTCATTTGACTTTGATTTAAAATGCAGAGTACACATCTGTGGTTTATTTTCTAAAGACTCTCAGGACAGATTAAATATGCCCATTAAAATTCATGATACACTTGAAAATGAAAACGAAAATAATTAAACTGACTTATGACAAAAAAATAGCAAATGTTTCCACCGGGGGCCGCATAATTTTTCGAAAATTGACGTGAAAGTATCCCATGCCTCAGTGCAATTTTCCCTTATGTCATACATTTTCAGCCTCTGGGCGACACAGAAAGCTCTGTTCATCCACATTCCATCTCAAACTCTAGGAAAAAGCCATTTTTGATTTCCTGTCATTTGGGATTTCCTCTTCTCCCAGTGTTTTGTCAGACATCAAAGTCAATTTGCAGGTAATGGTGAACAGATTAGCTAATTTGAGCAAACCTGAGCGCTTTGATAGGTTTGACACTGATCTGTGTGTGTGTGTGTGTGAAAATGTCTATGTGTGCATGCATCCTTAGGGCCCTGTGTGTGTCACATTACAGGAAGGACACTGTTGAGAGGCCCCATCAGTTTAAACAAGGGGCAAATTACAATGCACGGAGCGCAGGTTTTGCACTTTGACATGTAATGACAGATAGTTTCAGTGCGCTGAGCCAAAGCAAACATTGTGCTCACACAGAGCTGAAAGGCTTCACCCCCACCAGGATGATCCACTGTCTCCCTGCCACTGTGGGCCCAAAGCAGCCCCCTGACACCGCCGCTGCTCCGAGATTTTTGATTCCAGTCATTACAGACGACATGTCTGTACTTAATGAATTGTGTTTTTCCGACCGAGCCGAAGCGTTTTCTCGAGATGCCTGATGTGACGTAAATCCTCATTGGAGCACATCCAAACGTGTTTTTCTCGTAGCATGATGGATGAGTCTCATTGAGGTTCACATCTGTCTCATTCGTAGATTTATTTTGCTCATAAACTCGAACATTTGTTACTTATTGTGTTAAAATAATGTTTCTCTGTCTGTTTGGTTCACAGTAGTGTTATGTTGCATTTAAGACTGGGAATTATTTACCGGTATGTAAGGAATCATTCAACAATGTGGTAATTACATTTATGTGCTCGTCGTACTGGTAGATTTACATCATGTCCACTTGGATTCAAGAATTATGTGATATCAAATTCAAATATATATTTATCTATACATATATGTGAATTAAATGTATTTAGCTCATTGTAAACCTCAAGCCACTGACTTGCAGCCTTCGACTTGCAGGTATTAAGCTTAAACTGTAATTAAAAATGGAATTACAGCTCCATTGCTTCCCTCTGACTCGCACACATTTAGTTGCTACTGTATTGGTCATGTCATGAAGGCTCAACTCAGCTGAGATCTTTGTCCCGTGCCTCCTCTGATCTGTTGACAGGACAATACGTGGCGCACAGTCAAGCTGTTTTCTTGTGAAAGAGATACCACTGTCTAAATACTTCACAGGTATTTCCTGCGCCTCCAGGGGCAGAGAAGTGGAAGGGATCCAAAACAAAAACATGGTATCATTTAGTCACGGAGGATTAACCCACTTTGACCAAGTTGTTTAGACCCATCTCCTCTTATTTCCACAATATGAGTGTTTTGGCTGCTTTTGTCATGTAAAGTTATTAATGCTGTGGCACAACAGAGGATGATAATGGCTGTTCTTTATCAGGTGTTTCTCCCTTTCAAGAGCTCTTCCTTTTTATCTCGTCTGCCGCTGGATTCTGAATTGTCTCCAGTGACAAAGTGTGTGTGTGTGTGTGTGTGTGTGTGTGTGGGTGTGTGTGTGTGTGTGTGTGTGTGTGTGTGTGTGACAGGCGAACATGATGTTCAGTTCAGGGGTCTTCTGGATGGGCCTGGTCTTCATCCCAGTCACCTCGCTGGTTTTTGACGTGGCCTACAAAGTGTGAGTCGTCTTCTCTTTGCTCTCCTCACTCTTCACTCCCATTACACATCAACATGAAGAAGAAGAAGAGTTTTTTGTTGGGCCCATTAGCATTCCCATTTTGTGAAATGTTTCTTTCTGTGTACATTCTGGTTGACATCAGCTTATAGCAGATTCAAGTTGTCAGGAGCCATTTGCAAAACTCAAAAGTTATATTTCCTGATGTGGTCAGAGTAGTTTGACTCAGCCAGTCAGCTGTTTTCATGTCAGTCTATGGAGGTTCTGTAAAGTAAAAGCACGTGTCATGTTATAATAATATATTTTAAACGATTGCATTCACAGGGTGAAGAGGGTGTGTTTCAAGACTCTGGTGGATGAAGTGCAGGAGCTGGAGGCTTTATCCAAAGACCCTGGAGCAGTGGTGCATGGAAAGAGGTACAGTCATGAACCATTTCACCACTGCTGTGTTCACTTAAAGATTTTAAATGTATACGATTGAAGTCACCCAGTGTTTTGCCTCTAAACTGAACAAAAACAAAGTCACTGAATATTTTTAATAGACCTGGTGTAATTGTTCTGGTTTCTGGTTTTGTTATGGTACTTCCACCAACTTTGATTAGGTTTTATAACTTACTACTCTTCTGTTTACTTTTGATTGAATTAATTCCGGCGGTTGGGAACAGGCGGGCCTCATTGCGGATGCTTGCTCTAATAGAAACTTGGTGAAGCGTGTTGAAGTCGGCCTCTTAGTCTGAGCTCTTGGTTGCGCTGGTTTTGGGTGTCTAATAAGCTCGGTCAGGTTTCTAGATATGAGAGCGGCTCCATCCAAAGTGGGATAAATGCCATCTCTCCCATTCAGACCAGGTCGTCCCCAGGAAGTCTGCCAGTTATCCACAAAGTCCACATTGTTTGCTGGACACTACCTCTGCAGCCAGTGATTAAATGACACGCAGCTAAAGATGTCATCATTGGTCAGATTTGGTCTCGGGGAAAACTATGGCCTTTGTCAACGTCTTTGCATATATACACGTTGACATAAACGCTGACTCAACAAATTCTCTGCAACCTGGAGGACAGATCATCTCTAACCTCACAAAGCCTCAGAATTTCAGGAATACTTTTTTCCAACAATATCCCTGTGTGGATAAAAGAAATTTTAAAAATTGCTTTTCAATTGCAGGAGTTTCAGTGTAATACCAGTAATTACGTCGGACTGTATGTCCCCTTTTTCCTCCCAACTACCGAGTGTCTCATTTTAGAGCAGCAGTCGTACTATATTAAAGCCATATATTATAAAAACGTATCGGCTGTAGCAGGTCTGCTCTGCTCTCTGGGGTCTGAGGCCTGCAGCAGGATCAACATGGAGCAGATCAGTGTTAGATCTCCTGCTGGCTGAAAGTGATCCTGCTGCCTGGCCACTGTCCCAGACCCAGCACACGCACACACACGCACATATATCCTTGTGCTTGTATGTTACTGAGGACAGTCGTTGATATAACAATTTCCCAGCTTTTTACCCGAACCTCAACCAACACAACTAAAAGCCTAACATCAACGCTAACCCTAACCCTAACCTAAACATAGTTCTAACCCTTAAGTAAAGTAAAACCAAGTCTTAACCCTCAAACCGTCCTTTGAAGACCTTTCAAAAGAGGACCGTTTCAAAAATGTCCTCACTACATCAGAGCAATCCTCAAAATGGTCCTTGCAAAGATATAAGTACAAGTACACACACACACACCCCCTCAGAAATAAAACACAGATGCATGGGAGATTTTGCATATATGCACGTAGAGACATGTGGGTATGTGCAGGACCCTTTTACATGTTAGCTTTACTCTACGTAAATGCCTTCTGGCCATCATGCTGTTTCAAATATTCACACAAACACACGCGCACGCTCACACACACGCACACACACACACACACTTTGTTCTTGCGTCTCCAGAGTTGGTCTCTCTTCATGGTGTTTGTACCAGCAGGTAGAGCAGTTGGCAGGTCCTTCGGCTCCGGAGGTGCTTGGACAGAGTCGTGATGTATGGGTCATTAAATCTGCCTGTGGTGCTCAGCATGCTGCTAACACATGCCCGTTTGTGTGTGTGTGTGTGTGTGTGTGTGCGCGTGTAGTTTGACGGAGAGGGCCCAGCTCCTGAAGAATGTCTTCAAGAAGAGCACAGTCAGTTTGTACCGGTCCGAATCAACGCAGCAGAACCTGCTCCGTAAGTTTCACCGCATTTTGCCTCTTTTCCCCCTGAACGTGGCTCCAGGTGGAGGCCATTAGTTTGTCCGCCTTAAATTCGTTCCCTCATTGGGGGATCAGACCCTGCAACATTATTCCTCCTCTGACACATGCTGAATCTCCAGAGCAGCTCGGCCCACAGCTGTAACACACCACTTTTCATAAATGCTTTGTGTTAACCAGATGATGGAAACACACATCAGTGATTGTGTCTGCAAAGAGCCCCACACTCCCTTGTGTCCTAACCTGCACAACATCTGCTCAACAAACTGCTTTTATGAAGTGTTTTAACAAGATGAAGAGAATATTACGTAGAGCTCGGAGGGGCCGGTAATCACGTCTCAGAAAATACTGTCTATGACAACAGCAACAGCTGGCCGTGAAACACTTTTTGAAAAGGACACAGGATTATTGTTTGTATAACGTGATACAGTATTCACAGATAACACTAAGGTAGGTAAGTAACATTGCAATCAACACATCTTCAAATACACTTGCAGCTTTAGCTAAGCCCTGACCAAACGTTCATATAAGCAGTGAACTGCAGGTGTTGAACTCAGTGATAATCAAAACATGGGGTTTTTATTTCTGTTTATTCTTCTCGGTTCTCTTCTGTTCTGTCTCCTGTCTGATCAGTTTGCTTTCTGTTTGTCTCATAGGTGGGGATGAGACCATTATTGTGTGACACTTTGTTAATTGCATGAGTCGAACCCCACCCTGTTAAAATTTCCGTTCCCCATGTAGCTCCCTGATAGACGCCTCTCCCCCTGTCTGGTTCCCCTGTTGACTCCCTGTCCTTCCACTCGTGTGTCTCGTGTGCCCTGAGTTGAGTTCGTTAGAGCCAGATCACAGTGAATTGATTAAATGTTACGCTGTCATTCCCCCACAATGCACTCCTCTCAGCGGTTTCCTTTGAACTTGCCCGCTGGTCTCCAGGTACTGACCAAGTCATTTGACACCTGAAGGTGAGTCAGGGGTCAAAGGTCAGAAACAAAACCTGTAGGAAAATTGGAGTAGATCATAGGGCTGCGTTGATACAATGGATTACATCCGGCAAATCTTCTGATATGTCTTTATTTAACTTAATTATATTTTGTTTTTAATTTTCTCATTGATCAGCATTTTGTGAAATGTGCTTATTTGCTTTCCTGACTGATGCCACTCTCGTGCTAAATATGAACGTGACCTCGTATTCATCTTAAAGCAGATGGTAGCTGGTTGTCACATCTTGAGGAGATAAAATTTTACTATGCAGTGAACTGATTTTTTTTTACTTTTTTTCATCCAGATGTCAAAAGGGGTTTTGGGGGGAATTCTGTGTTGTTAAACCAACATCTGCGTTTTTCAATCATGGGCCCCGAAAAACCCAGATGGTATTTATCTTTCAGAGAAGTAGATGCTCAGCTCCATAACAGAAACAAATCAGGTCTAACTACAGCTAGCAGCTGATTGGCTAGCTTAGAATAAAGACTGAAAACAATGGGAATCCTAAAACCTACGTGTGCGACTCTTTCTTAAACTAATCAAAGTCATTGTCAGAAGGCAAATGAGCACATGTTTAACGATGGTAAACAATTATCGGTTTGTCATCGGTTTCTATTCATTATTCTGTTCATCCAGTCGATTGTTATCGTTATTTACTTACTTTATACTTTTTCAGTGAGTTAATCACTGACATGTATGAGCTGCATTGTAAACTGCTGCTACTATTTTCCAGATGGCTACGCTTTCTCTCAGGATGAGAACGGAGTGGTGTCTCAGTCTGAGGTCATCAGAGCTTACGACACCACCAAGCAAAGGACCAACGAGTGGTGAGCTGCCGGCCCTCATGTTCCCGGCTGGCCCCTGCGGAGCCACAGCAGCCGTTTATGATGGCGGTATTTGAAGCTTGAGAAGGAGAAGCGGAGGTGCGAGCGCGTGCGTCCAGCAATGACAGGGATTTTGGACATGAATGTGAAAAGAAGGAAAGTGACATTGTGTAATCTTTGTAAACAAGAGGGGGAAAAAAAACAACAAGGAACAAAACAAACCCGTGTTCACTATCAGCTGTAATTGTGTGTCCAGCAGACATAATGAGCACTGTGCTTTCTTAGCGGTCTGTGGTCTGAAGTTCTTCACTGTAATCAGCCAGTTTGTTGGCGTGAAGGTGTCCTATCTATCAGTTTAAGGAAAGACACTCACTGGCACCGAGCCACAAATCATCGTTAACTCCTAAACACTGTTATGATAAAAGTTCAACCACTGGACGGTGATTCGATTTGGAGGTTTTGAACTTGTGAAGGATTGCCAAAGAGCAGTCGTACGATACAATCTCCTCAATCTACTAGTGAATTCGGAAAAGTTGAAACCAAATGTAATGACACTCCAGAGTGTATTCCAGCACTATGAGCGGACCACTTCAGAGCCCATTTTAATCGTTTCATTTTCTTTTTGCACTTAAGGAAGCGTCTCTTGTGTAAAGCCTTACATTTGCTCATGCCTTCATCCGTGTTTCTTTTAAGATCAGTTTCCTTTTTAGTTTAATGACTGGAGCATGTAGATATTGTGCCTGGTGTTGTTTATTTTAACTTTTTATGATTAAGATGTTGCCTCCAGCAACACACTGTAGTGTATTCTTGTTCTCACTGTTGTTGTGTTGTTGTTTTTTTTTACAGCAGAAGCATTGCTCTTGACTAATAACGGCATTCCACACATCACTCCTGTCTCAACAATCACGACGGTGCCTACGTAAAACTTTTCCCTCTTAGATGAAACAGATAGCCAAGAATAGTTGAACCAGCTAGTTTAGACCAGTGCTCCACACACACACACACACACACACACAGACGAAATCACTGTCTCACCACCACAGTATAGCACTTGTACAGTGTGAAACTGCAGAGTGCCTTGTGGCACGTATTAACACAGGCGGTTTGCTCCTGCGAAGGCGAGCGGGTGACGATGGTCTCGTTGGCGTCTCCGGTGGTGACAGTGTTTCGCTTATAATGGTGATTTTATCCTTATCTCTAACATAAGTGCCATTAGCTTAAGGGAGAGAGAATTATTAGCCAGGAAAAGTCCACAACATTATCAAAACTACTTTGTCTCTATAGTTATTTTGTGGATTTGTATTTTTATATTGGAGATGTATGACTTTTGCATTGACTGGCTTTGTAATGACTCGTCCGTAACTTTTAGTTTTTAGTTTTTTTTTCTTCTTCTGATAACGTGGCAGGATAGAATAGAACCGAATGAGGAAACTGAGCTTTCTTAAATGTCTTGTTATTATCAATATGAATATTGTCACCGCTTGACTTATTTATGATCGACTAATATATGTCTGTGTGATTGCGTTCTTCTCCCTATGGGAGATCAGATTTTGGACAGTGCGAGTGTATGTGTGTGTCGGTTTATCGCCTGCATGTGCATGTGTCGTATGTGCGTGCGAGTGTGCGATAGCTTCTATGTGTGCACTGCATGTCTGTTCCTTCCATGTGAGACTGGGAGTTCAGTCCTCCCATTGTGTTTCTTTTATTGTGCGTGCGTGTGTGTGAGAGTGTTTTTGAGATGCTTGCTCCAGTTGTCCGTCTGCACGACTCCAGGCATAACTATTGTGTACTACTGTGTGCTGATGCATGGCCTGTGTGGGAAAGTGTGTGTGTGTGTGTCAGTGAGTATGAAATGACTGTGTGTGTGTGTGTGTGTGGGAGGTTTTGATGCTCAGCTCGCTCGCTTTGACAGGAGATGTTGCACAATGCACTCGATGTACCTTTCCAGTCGTGGATATCTGGTCGTATCTGGTTTCGGTAAATTATTTCTCTTGAGTGTACATGGCTGTTAATGTGTCTGCTCCGTGTGAAGTAGTGTACCTGCTTTACAGGGAATGCTCTTTTGTGTTTCTCGGGTTAATGATTGATTTTCCTCTGCCGGTCTATAAGTGTTCGAACTTAATTGGTCATCATCTTGTCGAAACTTTTCAACCTGCCGAATGTGGATGTCGTCGTCGTCGTGGTGAAAGGCTTCCACTGTTGCTTACTTTTTCCGGGAAACACTCAACATGCGTTATACGTTGTCTGTGAAAGTCGTGGGCTGCATGAATGGATAACACAAACTGTTCTCTCAAGTGTTAACTGTACTACTTTGATTCTTTCTCCAGTGTCGATCACTTCACATAAGAGGAAAAAAGAAATGCACCTTTAACTTTGATTTTCAGTGTTCTTTTCTGTTCGGTGATTGTTCTGCATGTTGGGACTGCAAACCTATAAGTGTTGTCTTTTACTGCCATGAAGGACTACTGAAATAAACTTTACAATGATGGAGGAATGATGGGAACATCCTTTCTAGTTCTTGTTTGTATTTGGCGTTTTCTAATCGCGGTCATCTTGTGTCTGTGTGTAGCGACAAACAGGACAGAGAGCCTAAACAGGAAAAGGCAGGGAGAGACATCAGGCTGCGTCCAGGAAAAACAAATGATTTCAATGGCGTCCTTATTTATTGTTGGGATGGTGTTCAGCCATCTTGCGTCAAGAGTTTTCCCGAAGTTTAGGACAGAAGAAAGAAACGATTGAATTTCAGTGGAACCCATGAGACAGAATAAAGTAAGAGCCTTTAGTGTGAAGAATAATAATCCATGAAGGTTCCACCTTCCTGGACAACCTGAAGGAGAAATGTGAAACCTTTCTAAGGCCTGTTAGAGACACGAAAGATTATATCTATTAAAACCATATAGGAAATGTCAGGAAAATGTGTTCTCACGTTGTGTTTCACTATTACAAGCAAAGTGAGGGATGTGACAGTGGTCTAAGGGGACGACCGCAAATAATTAACAAGTCAACTACAAATCTGATAAACACTTATTATGACAGCAGACGTCTTCCGGCTGAGCGCTTTGCAGGTTTCATGAGACGGCCATCGCCAACTTTGACGTTTTCTAGTCAGATGATCGGAAAACAGAAGCGTCTTTGTGGCGATTTCGCCGAACCCGTTTCTGAGGCGAGTTGTTTTTAACACAGTGACCGTGCCATGCTCGGTGAACACTGACAATGACTGATCTCAGTGCTGCATTCCTGCTGTGAAGTCTGGCGCGGGGCTGAGCGACAGGTCGGGAGCCGCTCCGGTTTCCTCTCTGTCTGAGATGAGGCGTCTCTCTGGACGCACGCTATTCTTTGAAATGTGAAAAATGTGACACGCCGGATTTTTCCGTAGCATTAACCAGGGCACAGACGACTCTGAGAGACAACATTTTATTTGCCGTAGTTTTGTACCTGTAACACGTTATATAAAAACGTCTCTGTGTACTCAGGTCCTCCTCTGTTTTAAAAGACTTTGTGATTGTCAAAAAAAAAACATAAGTTCCCAGTTTTCCAACATCTACTGCACCATACCTCTAATAATCGAGTGTGGGAGTGAGCGTGGCAGCGTCTGCTTGTACAGTGTTTATGCTGGAAAAGGAGGGTGTGTAATAAACTGGCAAGATTTCAGTCTCAGATTTCCACCCTGTAAAACGGTGTGGATAAAACAGTAAAAGGGTCGGCCACAAAGTTCTGCTTACAATTTGATATAAAAGTGCACAATCATGAAAATTGTTGCTGTAATGGGTTTGTTGACCTTTGTGCTGCAGAGCAGGAAAGGCGTTAGTCCACAGCATTCAGCCACAGCAGCGATGCACTTTATCAGCCGTCCTGCTGTCGCTCTCCGTGCGTCCGCTCAGCTGCCCTGGACTCGCCGTCCAAACTGCAGCAGCTGCGCTTGCAGCGTGTTCCTCCTCGCCAGCTCGCAAACACCATCGAGAAATCTTATAATCCCTCTGCTTCCCCTCCTGGGAGCCCTGTCAGCTCTGTCCGAAGTCAGCGAAGCCCTTGGCCGATGAGAAGGCGTCAGGCTGCAGGGGGAAGAAGTACTGCTGGGGCAACAGGAACCCGGCGCTCTGAGAGGGAACGGTGGGCTGGTGGAGCTGCAGCTGGGTGTGGGTGGAGGGCAGCGGGTGCTGCAGGCCTCCTGACATGGCTGCAGGTGGGGATGTATAAGGAGGAGGAGGTGGGGGCAGAGTCTGAGGGGTCTGGGTGGGGGTGGAGGCCGACGAGGAGACGGTTGCAGACACCAGGCAGCTGTGTTGCTGCTGCTGTGACCCTTGACCCCCGAGAGAAAATCTCCGCATGGAGCTTCCTCCCCCGGCCGAGCTGGAGCTGGTGGTAGCGGTGCTGGACTGTCGCGATGGGGCGCGGATGCTGGGGGGCGCCGTGGTGAGGATCATGGGGATGGTCTCGCCCTGGCAGCTGCGCAGGGAGAAGCGGATGGGCTGCTGAGTCGGCTGCTTGGGCCGCAGGCAGGTGCAGCAGTAAACGGCCACCAGAGAGCCGACCACGACGAAGGCGACGAAGATGCTTCCCACCATCAGGAAGGGCACGTAGATGGGCTCTGGTCAGGATCAAGAGTGGACATGTTTAAGGTGAGACGGAGGATTCAAATGTAAACAAGAAAAGATGTTTAAAGGCTGAAAGAGTTCAGTAACTGATCAAATAAATTCAATCAAAGCAGGTATTTCAAAAGGTCTAACTTTAAATAAAGTATTTACAACTTCCTCTATTAAAACATAGTTTATACTGTTACAGTGATGTTTTATATATATTGTTCTTTATTCTCCATTTATGCACCAGCCTCTATGGGAGGAAATATTTTATTATACTGAAAGTATTGTAAACCATTAACTATTAATATAATGCATATAAAAATATTTATGGCTAAAACTGGGACATTTTACATTATTTTACCTTTTTTTAAATTAAAAATAAATAATTTTTTTTTTCAAGTATTGATTATAAAAATAACAGTGACACATTCCTGGTGAAAACGCAAACATCTCGAGTTACACTTCATGAAGTCTTTGCACTGGAGGAGGAAACCAACCAATGTTTATTTATTTTGATAAGTTAAAAAAAAAATTTTTTTTAGGAAATTGTGTGCACACAGTCCATTCAGTTCAAGCTCTATCAGCTTAAGCGTTCGGGAAATTGAAGGAAAACTGGTCAAACCTCCGGGTTACAGTGACACATTGTTGGGTTCATGCAACGTTTTGAGCCAGTTGAATGAATAAGTAAAAAAAAATAAGCTGCAGGTTTAAGACAGTGTAAAAACTAAAGGTGGTAAATGAAGTGACTGAGTGAGTGTGTTTTCTTCTTATCAGGCAGCAAACCACTGCAGCACTGTGATGCCACTCGTCTTGATGGAGTCTTTCTGCTTGAAGTATTGGTTTACTTTGCTAAGTGAGTGACAGGCTGCCATTTCAGCCTCTTCCCTTTTTAACACCGATAACAATCTGCAGAGAGCTGAGGTCAAACCTGCCGCTGGAAACTGGAGACACAGACTTTAACGCCCACAGCACGAGACAGCCACGTCCATCCAGCCTGAACACTGGCAACTTCAACACACTCGGCTTTCACCACAGACCTGTGTGCGTTACCTGCTGCTCTTTGTCACTCTAACACAAACTTTAATGTGTGTTATTGTGAGGTGTCCCAGGGACAACTTGTGTTGCACCATGTGTGTGCACAGTGGTTTTGTCATCAGAGGACACTGGTGGTTGCAGGATGGAGACTGTCCTCCAAAGTGTCTCACCCCTTCCCTCTCCCTCCCCCTCCCCCCCAGCGTCTTTATGGTGGTTTTAAATGACCTCTGACCTCTGACTAATGAACCTGAGTTCGATTCAACTTATCATACTTACATAATGTAACACAACTGACCTCGTTTGCCTCGTTGTGCGTTATTGTGCTGCACTAAAAGACCCGAGGAAAACAAACCGACACACAAAGACCCTCAACCAGACAACAACAACAACAATAATAATAATTACAATAATAATGATGATAATAATAATACTAACAACAACAACAATAATAACAATAACAACAACAATAATAATAACAACAACAACAATAATAATGATGATAATAATAATAATAATAACAACAACAACAATAATGATGATAATAATAATATGAAGAAAACAGGAGTGAACGTACGCGCTGCAAACTCGGTGTTGTCCACCTCGCGGTCGTTGGTGCAGCTGCCCTGGTCCAGTCGTGCGTCCGCGGCGGCGCAGCAGTAGCGCAGCGCGCACGAGCCGCAGCACACGGTGGCGTCCATGGTGTCAAAGTCCTCCGGACACTGGAAGCCCTCATGGTAGTTCCCGTTCCCGTCCAGCCAGCCGTGGCAGTACTCCCCCTGCGCGTCCGATATCCGCAGATTCCAGGTCAGATATCCGAGCAGCAGGCAGCTCAGCAGGCGCAGCATCCCGGCAGCCGCCTGGCCCTCTGCGGGGTTAGTGGCTCCTCATGGGGGTCCGGGTGGTGGGAGAGGCTGGGCGCGTGGACCCGCAGGTTAAGTCACCTTCATTCTCCCTGTTTCCAAACCGCGTCCAGAGGAACTGTGGAGGAGCTGAGGAGAAGGTGCTGGTGCTGGTCTGGTTCCTCCGGGGTGGACTCAGGGACGAGCGGGAGACGGACTGGAAGCCTCCCGTGACCGAGCGTCCGCGCGCGGCCAGAAGTTCACAAGTTGTGCGCCAACTCCGCTGGAGATCCGCTGCTTTTGTGAGTCCGCTGGCTGCGGGCGCGCACGCCAACCTCGTTACAACCGGACGTGCGCGTTCACGAGGCGGCCGTGCTCCACGTGATGCCAATTGTTCCCGCAAAGCCGTGAAGGTTCCACAGTAACACGCGTTACTTACTTCTCATTAGCCTCTTTGTGTAAGAGATGACGTTGTGTGTCATTGTCACAGACATGCGCACAGACAAATAACACAATCATCATCGTTATACGTATTTAAACAGTAACAACAACAACCTCATCACGTGCTCTTATTGTTTTTACAAAGTTTAGCAAACTGTGTATTTTATACATTTATTATGTATTTTTATATTATTATATCATACATGGGAAACAACAGAGTACATTTGATATTTGATTAGACAGGAGAGTATTGATTATCTATCTATCTATCTATCTATCTATCTATCTATCTATCTATCTATCTATCTATCTATCTATCTATCTGTATATATGTATATATGTATATATAAATCTAACTTTGTGCCATTTTTAAAGTGACAGTAAGACTTTATGTTCTCTGTGTTCAACTTGAAAGTTTAATTTATTACAAAACAACAGCTATGGTTGAATTAGTCTGCTGGGTTTCTGCAGGTTAAAATCAGCACGTTAGTTAAAGGTGCTGTTTAAAACCCAGGTTCTGGTTCACCTTTATGGTTTTTCCTCTTGTCGGTTTAAAAACGGATCAACAAATCAACCCACGTCTCATAAATGTCACTCTTGTTGGTCACTGTATACAATAACAACCAAACCCTCAATTAGACTTTTTAAACAGATTTAATTAACACATTTGCACATGCATAAAACAATTAACCAACCCAGTGAGTGACACCTCAAATCTTTGTCTGCTCTTCATTGGTATTCAGTGAAACTCCTCTGCAGGTCGTTGGGTGTTTATGATAATCACCTTTTATTTACATACTCAGCCTGTGGAACTTGTATCATGACTCTGCTTGACGCCCAGAATAAATAACGACCCAGCACATGTGTGTGTTTTCATGTGTGTGTTACACAGGAGTAAAAAGACTCGTCTGACCTGCTGAAAAGGAGAAAAAACAAAAACCATCTTCCATGGCAGCAGGTTTTTCCCAGTCCTCTGTTTGTTTCCCATTGATGTGGCGCCCCCGTGTGGCGCAGCAAAGTTTAAAGCCTGTGGTCGACAGGACAGATGTTACCTGCTGTAAACAGCGGGTTGTACAGATAAGGTAAATTAAAGCTGCGTTTGTAAATAATAAATAGATAAATAGATAAAAAATAATAGACACATCATGAGGATCAAATGTCATTTAACCATTTTATCTAATAGTGGAGGTAATGACAGATGCAAATTACTATTACAAAAACATTTTATTTTATTTTAATTAAAGTCAGTCCAAAATGAACACGGATGAAATTCCATGCGCGTGCGTCTGGATGGGAATTGAACCTGTGTTTGCGCTCGTGTCGCTTTGCTTTGAGCCTCAGTGGCAAAATGGCCTCTGTCTTTTCACTTATTGGATTTCGCTGCATGTTGTTGTTTTTTTTTTCCTCCTGTCAGATTGTCATAGCGCCCCGGTGTTTTGTGTGTGGATGTGGGCTACAAAGGAGGCGCAAGTCCCGCCTGCGCGTCCCCGCGGAGGAGGCAGACTGCGCGCTGCCGACTGGGGATTGGAGCGGGGGGCTGTCAGTAGCTGAGGTGGCCCTGCCTACACACACACACACACACACACACGCACACACACACACACACACACACAGACACACTCTGACTGAACCTCATCCCTCACTCCTCAGCTGCCTGTCACCCCGGCAGCTTCGCACCGCCGTCACGCATCCAGCATCCCGCCGCTGGCCGGGATGGATGGAGAGATGCAGCCCGCGGATGAGGGGCCCTGCGCCCCGAAGCTGTGCCGACAGGAGCGGGCTCCGTTGAGCGCGCTGAAGCCCTTCCAGAGCAGGCGCTCGGCGGGCAAGACGCGCGTTGACAGGAGCGCTGTGGTGGAGGTGCCGGTGTTTGGTGATGGACATCACTTCACTTTCCATCCCGGGCAGCCTCATCCTTTCCAGCCGCACCATCACCTCCAGCATCAGCATCAGCACCACCAGCATCATCAGCAGCAGCACAGCAGCGTGGTCATCAGCAGCAGCAGCCAGCAGCATCACCTTCCTCCTCACCACCAACACCACCGGTTCCCATGTGAGAACAGGCCCAGTAGCAGGGTCTCCACATCCACATCCACCTCAGCAGCGGCGGTGGTGTGTGTCGGTGCGCCGCCGCCGCAGCAGCGAGGCGACGCGGCGGAGCGCAGGTTCTCTCCGGACTGCAGCTACCGCATCAGCTCAGGTGTGTGTCTGAACTTGTCCTGATGAGTGATGAGACTCAGAGTGTGAAGGTCTCCTCCATCACTCATCCATCACTCATCCATCACCCTCTCTCTCTCGTGTGTGCGTGTGTGTGTGTGTGTGTGTGTGTGTGTGTGTGTGTGTGTTGCCGGTCGGATAAGAGTCAGTGAAGTTGAGGAGGAGACACAACTGCGTGTCTCTTTTGTTTCCTCGTGTCTCTGTCCCTCTCTCCTCCTCCTCCTCCTCCTGTCATCTGGGATCGATTCTCTGCCGTGATGAGAGCAGACTGAATCTCCAGTGTGCATAAAATGACATTGCATTTGTATTCCTGTGTGTGTGTGTGTGTGTGTGTGTGTGTGTGTGACAGTCTCCTGTTGAAACACATTGTTCCCTGCTCCTCGTCCTCCTCAGCTGCTGTTCATTAGAGACATGTGTTCCCTGTCTGAAGGGCGGGTCCATGGGAATCAACAGAGCACTGAACCACTCCTGGCACTGCTGACATTAATACATATATACAGTGTGTGTGTGTGTGTGTGTGTGTGTGTGTGTGTGTGTGTGTGTGTGTGTGTGTGTGTGTATCATATATCATCTTTTCTCCATCAGTCTTGGCAGCAGAGGCTCAGTGTGCTGCTGGTTATTGTCTCTTTACAGACACTGTGTGGATGCATGTGAATGGGCCCTTGTGTGCATCATGGCTGTGTTACCTGTGCAAGTCGCTCAGATTCCTTACAGATAAACCTCACGTTTCTGTGGTAACTTAACAACTTATTGTTTGCATCCGTTTGACACATGCACTTGGTCTGAAAACGAAATCATCGTTTTCCTGCGGTAACGAGTCAGTTCCATCCAAATCCCTTCATCTGCAGGATGAGAGCAGCAGAGTGACGAATCTGAAGGTCTCATTATATTTGCACTCAGGTGTCTGTCGTCAACAACATTATTTGCACATAGGGTTGCTAGCCAAAGTGGCGATTTACACCTGGCGTCTGTAGCCTGGCAGAGACGAGCACCCACTGTGTTTCAAACATCAGCGTCTGAAGACCACTTTCTAGCACAAAGCTTCAAGAAAGGTGATGAGATGATATGAAGAGCATCTGGATGAGGACGTTTAATAGATGGATGAAATGGGGTCAAGCACAGGACTTTCACCTGATTCAACTCCAAACGTTGATATTAACGAATCTGGAGACTGTGTGTTAGAAAGCTGCTCTGCCAGAACGTCTCCCATATCACTGGAGTGGTCCAGGAAAGACTAAAACCTAAGTGTGTGTTACAACCTGAGCCACACTGCCCCCCCCCCCCCCCCCCCCCCCCCCAGGTGTAAACAGCATTGTACAGGCTCTGCACACCTGGGTGCAAATGGCGTCTGCCAAAAAAACAAAACAACAAAAAAACTAGATGTCCCTCTCATTTGGAAAGGCCCCAGAGACCCGGGGACTCGGCATGCAGCTCAGCACACAATAACACAAATTGCGTTGAAAAGCCTTTCCCAAAGAGTTGTGATTAAAATAAATGGGGCTCATAAATTTCCTCTGCCGAGCGCGTTGTTTTTAATGAAATTTTATGAGGCTCTCAGCTCACAGTGCCACAGAGCTGGAGAGGGAGGAGATGCGGGGGGGGGGGAGCGGGGGGTGAAGGCAAATGATATCAGATACATCTCCACGGGTAAACAGAGACGGCAACGCATATTAATAAACGCGACACATCTGCAGCAGGCTGATAGACACGTCTGAGCGAGTGGCCGCCTGGAACTCATTTTGTCTGTCTGTCTGTGTGTGTGTGTGTGTGTGTGTGTGTGTGTGTGTGTGTGTGTGTGTGTGTGTGTGTGTGTGTGTGTGTGTGAGGCCATGCAATGCACTCATAATCACTGCATGGAGGTATGGTATGTGTGAGATCATCTCACTGAGACGTGCCCAGACTGCAGGTGAAACCACACACACACACACACACAGACAGACAGACAGACAGACACACACACACACACACACACACACACACACTCGGACTCAGGAGTGTTTGTGGACCAGAGCTCGGTTGGAGTTTGGTCACAGCAGATCCTGTGACTCCACAGTTTATTGACGTCTGAATAAATCAGCATAAAGGAGCTGACATTTGTATCAGCGGAGGAGACGAGTGCTGGCTGCTGCAGTGGACCGAAAGGAGACGCGTCAGAAGACGGCTTTAAAAAAAAAAAATCACTCATATTGTCTCCATTAACTTTATTCTTTGATTCAGAGTTTAAAAACAACAACAACAATGTCCTGCATCGTTCAAACATGAAACCAGACTATACAGCTTGTTTCATCATTCATCATCACATCTCATACATGGTGTGGTGATGGTGTTATTATGGAATGGCATCATTAGCCGTTAGCATTGTCTGATGTTCTGATGCTGATGACGTTCCTCCTCTGTCACAGAAAACCGTCTCATCTTGGATGCCTTTGCCCAGCAGTGCAGCCGAGTCCTCAGCCTCCTCAACAACGGCCGTCTCCTGGAGCCTTCGTCCTCCTTCGCCTCGGGCATCAAGCTGGAGGACGCTCAGGGGCTACACTGCTCCTCGCAGGGGAAGCTCAGACCTGAAGAAAGCTCCTCCACTACGGACTCAGAGGAGGCTCAACAAAGCCATTTGAACCAACAGCAGACCTCTGCCGTTCTCCGCGTCTTCACAGACTCTCTGCAGAACTACCTCCTCTCAGGGCCTCAGCAGCAGCAGCAACATCTGGCTGCAGGTCTGGAGGACGAGCAGTGTCTGCCGGCAGAGCCAGGTTCAGAGGTGTCTCCTTCAAGACACACCCTGGGAGGCTGGGGCTCGCCGACTCCATCCGAGTCGTATGGCCACCCGTCGTCCACGCTGCCCGAGGAGGACGAGGAGGAAGAGAGCTGCTGTCCACGCTGCCTGGAGCTGGAGCAGGAGGTTTTGTCTCTGCAGCAGGAGAATGAGGAGCTACGCAACAAGCTGGAGAACATCCCAGGTGGAGTAACCAAAGACAGAAACTCAATCATAATTATTTTGATCGCATGGTGGGAAATGACATCATCACGTCAAATTCCTTACTGTAGTAATCTAACAACAACCAGTAAGATTAAAGGGACAATCTATGTTTTTTTAAATTAACCAGTCACATGACGTGGTACAAGTGGCATCATGAGGACGTTGTCAAGAAATGGCCTCATTACATTATTATTCATTTATTCATCATCCCCTGCTTCTCCTTAACCCCGTTCACAACCGCTAACAGAGCAACAGCATCTACTCGTCACACTAACTTCATTTGCATTTAAATGGCTCATTTTGTAACTTCACGCGACACAGCTCCAAAATGACCAGATATTAGAACCAAAATGAAAAAAAGCTTTTCACAAGGGAAGGGAGAAAAAAACCACACGTTAATATTTGTTTAATTATGCACCAGATGGGTTGTGTCTCCGCTTGGAGGAGACGTTGCCTGTGTTTATGAGTTGTTGGTCACATTAGCGTTGTGTGTGTGTGTGTTTTACGCAGTTCCCTGTCAAAATGCTCTCGACTACTTTAAGACTGTTCTGGAGTTCCACAACCAGCTGGTCCAGCAGATGCCAGAGGAGCAGCTGACAGAGGTGAGGAACCGGCGTGTGTTATTATTAGCACAACGTTCAAGTGTGAGACACGACAATTAACTCATTCATCGTTATCTGTCTCGACAGGAAGAAGAACGGCAGACGGTCTTTGAAGTAGGTGTCTTTTTTAAACTCCATTGTCATTTGCCGCACCTTATTGCACATTCTAGTTTTAGTTTCTATTGCTGCACTATTACTACTTTCTACGTTCTAGTCATAGAATTCTATTCCTATGTCTATGGAACAAATTTCCTTTATTTGTGTGAGCATGGAAATGACAATAAAAACCTTGAAGCCTCGAAACCCTTGATTTCCGCCGTTTTTTTTTTTTTTATTTGAATTTGTGTTATTTTTTTCTTGTGGAACCAACAACAGACAGTGTTGACGCATGAGGGAAAACTCATGCAACAATAAGATTAAAGGTCAATTTCACAGACGACAAAACAGCAGATGTGGAATAAAAGTATCAAGTTATGTGAGGCTGTTTTAGGAATAGAAATGATGAATTGGACCGTGGTGCTGTAAGATCACTGACCTACCAGGACTGACCTTGACCTCTACTGACTGTACATGTCCATCCACCCTGCAGGGCAGTAAACAGCTCCTGGAGAACTATCCCCTTTTCATCACTAACAAGCAGTGGGACGAAGCCGTCAACTCCTCCAAGAAGGACGGCCGACGGTTGCTGCGCTACCTAATCCGCTACGTCTTCACCACGGACGAGCTGAAGTTCTCCTGTGGTCTGGGCAAAAGGAAGCGTTCGGTCCACTCAGTGGAGCCGGGTCTGGAGAGACGGCCGCTCAACCCCGTCAAAGTCAGCTGCCTCAGAGGTACGACACCCACAAACACCCACAAATATTCCGTCCATGATTTGCTAACTTTCTAGCTCAGGTTTCGGTCTCTGCCAACTCCCAAGGGAAATGTCTGACTCCCGGCGGGAATGAATCTTCATGTGTGTGTCACCCTCAAAGCCTTGTTCCTTTGTTTCCCACGTCCTTTCTGATGTGGAATCTCCCTGTCAGAGTTCATCCGGATGCACTGTGCCTCAAACCCAGACTGGTGGATGCCCTCGGAGGAGCAGATCAACAAGGTGTTCAGCGACGCTGTGGGTCACGCTCGCCAGGGCCGGGCGGTCGGTACCTTCCTGGGCAGCAGCGGCAGCAGCACCAGCAGCCTCTACATGGACAGCTTTGATGGACATCTGTCCCAGGACGAACTATATGTGAAGGGCCCCAACGGCCAGTCGGACTGACGTTACGGGAGACGTTCCAAGACGAATGCCAGAAATGTAGCTGTCCAACGACATATCCCAAAACACTGACCGTATCCTGTCGCTTTACGCAGAGACGCTAACATTCCAGAGGACGTTTCTCACACAGAAGTCAACCGGTCCTCTTTTCAAATCGTTTTCTAGCTTTTTTGCCATTTTGATACGTAAAACTTTTGTTGAGTGAAATTCCGATTCTTAAACTAGGTTTTGAAATTAACAGAATTTTAGTCTTCCATTGGCTGCTTTTTTTCTTCTTGTTTAATATTTTTGCAGCTGTGTCACGATTGTTTGAATAATTCTCCTTATTCAGTTTAGTTTTTTTCGGAGGGGTGGGGTTGTTTCGTTCACACAGGTTCTTTAATTTCAGCACAATTTACGTACTCATCTGAAGGTCATCATTTACTGATGTTGACCAATTTTGAGACAAGGTCACGGAGCGTCCTCCATCACCTACATTATGGTAAATTATTTATTTATCATTTTCACAACGCCCTGCATCGTTAGTGAAGCACCTTTATTTTATCCTTCTGCAGGAGTGCCTCTCAGAAAGTTGTGTTCTGCTAAAGGCTTTGTTGCATTCACTTGGCACTGAATTTACATCTCAACTGGAAAAAAAATAGGATAAAAAAAGGAAAGAAATTGGAGATTATTTTTGGACAGATTTTAGGAAATGCTGCTCAAATAAAAATCTAATTCTAATGTCATTTGACAGAGAACAGAGAAAATATGGCATATTTATGTTCACACGACGGACTTTTCCAACTGCACAACTTTTCCTCACATCTGCAAACGCAACACAATTTCTAGTAAATTTGTGTGTGTGTGGCAGTGACATAACGCTGAATCCGATGTTTTCTCATGAAGAAAACACGAATGTGAAGGAAAATGTTCAGATTAAAATAAAAATTAGCTTTATTAGTCAGCTACATCAGATACAAGTATATTTGTAGGAATGTCCTTCCAAGCAGAGTTTACTGTGATATACAGACACTGCCCTGTTGTCCAACACGACAACATTTTGTCAGGATTGTCAGACGTTGTGTTTCGGTTTAAGGCAGCTGCCGTACAATAAAGCCTTAAACCTGTAAAGCTTTGTGTCACAAATCATGTGACGTGGGTCGTTTTGGTCACACCTTTGAGTTATAAAGCTAGTTTTTTTTAAGGACGACAAAAAAAACCACTTCTAAACAATTACTTCCTCCTGAAGCTCTTATTTGCACTTAACTGTGTCTCCACAAGTTTTTTTATTTTTACATTTGAATGTACAAAATTGACAAGGTCTGACAGGTTGCCAGTGCTGTGTAAATGTGTATTATAAAGTACAGTCATTGTGTGAGATGTTGTTGAAGTACCACGTCTCTCTCTCTCTCTCTTTGAAAAGCCAAGTAGAAAAGTGCCACAGAAACCTTAACACTGTCGGATTCTGTTGTTGTTGCTGTGTTGCTGTGAGCGTTTGTTTCTTTGTGTTTACTCCTTTATCCTCAAAGTGGCTGTTATCAACACTGTGAAACTTCAGATCTAATAGTTTTTTTAATTTTTTTATTTATGATTAATAAAACAAGTACTGAAGCTAGAAACGTATAATGATATCTATCTATCTATCTATCTATCTATCTATCTATCTATCTATCTATCTATCTATCTATCTATCTATCCAAATGATGGATGGATGATGACAGATCCAGGTTTCAGGGATTGATTTATTGTATAAGAATAAAAGGATGTCAAGGACGGACCAGTTCTACACTCTCTCAAAGTCTACGCACCGGTGTGTTCGTTTCTGGTCCACTAGATGGCGCTGTAGTTAAAGGACTGGCAGGAAAAGCTGTTCTCCAGTCGAGATGTACTGTGCTGTAATTTACATGGACGTGCAGGCCTGTTCAACGAACCAGCACAACACAGAGCAGAATGATAGAACAAAACAACAAAAACACAATCATAACAATGATCAGTTTGTCAACAGTCAATGTGTGATGATGGTGGCGTGAGTGTTTTCACTGCAGCATCACGTGTTGCTGTGGTGCAGGTCAGGAAAACAACACAACATGTGTCCTGATGTGTCCTGATGTGTCCCCTCAGCTGACAGGGACTGATGTCCACTGAGCAGCAGTGTGTGTGTGTGTGTGTGTGTGTGTGTGTGTGTGTGTGTGTGTGTTTTGGGGTTGTATGGGTGTTTCTCTTTAAACTCTGCGGCATCATCTGTCTCTCTCTCTCGCTGTGTGTGTGTGTGTGCGGATGCGGCCTGCTTGAGGAGGAGGGCGGGCCGTCCACACACACACACACTGACGCGGCGTGCAGCTCGTGCGACCCGGTTCTCTCCGGCTGGATTCAGTGTGTTTCCCCGCAGAGAGCTGCTCCTGTCCGGACGCTGACCCCGGGTTGAACCCGCCTCTCCGATGGTCTTTGCGCATTATCCTGCAGAGGTCTTCTTATTGTGATTGTTGTTGTTGTTGTTGTGTTTTTGCGCAGGGCGCAGACTGTGGCGCAGACTGCGTCGGGATGAGCCGCAGATCCGGCGGTGACTGAGCGAACCGGGACCGTTACTGGAGACGTCTCTCTCCGCACCGCTGCAAACATGATGTCGCTGATTGACCTGGACGACGAGCAGCGGTGGGTGCCGACGCACGTGAATGTCACCGTCCTCCGCGCGAGGGGACTGCGCACCAAGGGCAAGCACGGCAGCCGCTACCTGTACACCATCCTGCAGGTGGGGAAGGAGAAGTTCACCACCGGGCTGGTGGAGAAGGCCGAGGAGCCGGAGTGGATGGAGGAGTGCTGCTTCGAGCTGCTGCCCGGCGTCCTGGAGGAGGGCGGCCGGAGCGCGTACCCGCCGGGCAGCGGGGTCCTGGTCCTCACCGTCATGCACCGGGTCCTCATCGGACTGGACGTGTTCCTGGGCCAGACCACCATCCCGCTGGATCAGCTGTTCCAGGAGGGCACGTGCCCCAGAGACGAGTAGGTGGCGTTTGATTTGTCACTCTTAGATCATAAAAGCACAAAGGGTGGAAAAAGGGGGCGCGCGTCACGTGACGCGTCGCGTCTCGTGTGGTTTGGTAAAGTTGATGGCACTCAGATGTGGAAGAGCCTCGCGGAGCCGGTGAGCAGATCTGGAGATGTTGGTGACGTCATGTGTGATGTGCCTGTAGCCCTCGTGAGTTGGAAGAACAGGTGTGGTCCTGACACGTGGTAAAGTAAAATGTCAAAGGTTAAATGGTTAATGTGTAAAAGCTTCATTAGGGTTTGGGTCCTGTGTGACTCCTGGAGCAGCAGTACCCACAATGCAACGCACTGTGTTTCCACTGTGGAGCAGCATGTGAAGCAGTGAATATTATCTCCTGTATCCAGATGTGGCTTTGATATTGGGCTATGAACCTGTAACCTGGTGCCTCAGCTCAGATATAAATAGAAGCGAGATGTGATCGGTGCCTGTGTCAGTACTGCAGAGTGATGAAAACAAGGTTCTCAACAACAGGGTGAAGGAGGAAGACTCACATGGACAGGATAAACACGACTGATGCTGTTAACGTTGTACAGTTTGATAAAGTTGAGTTCAAAGCCGTGCATGTGGATGATGGGAATGTGAGTCCAGCTCGGAGTCTGACGCGGCACAGACAGGCTTCATTATTGATCTCTTCATTCAATATTCATTAATCCAGCAAACTGCAGCAGTGTCCCAACATTACTTTTACCTCGTTGGACATTCAGAGCTTTATTATTATTATTATTGTTTTTTTGTTTGGTCTAATTTGGGTCGTTGGAGATGTCACTTGTTCCACAGGCGATGTAGCAGGACTCACCAGTGACATGTGAACTATTTCCACCATGAACAGTGAAGAGTGAAGCAAAGCAATACAACACATCTGGTTTTAATTGTGTGGCCTCTCCGCCCTCTCTCTCTCTCTCTGTGTCTATCTCTCTCGCTCTCTCTCTCACTCACACTGGATTCCTGCTGTTAGTTTTGGCTCAGTAACATTGTCTCTGGTCCAGTCAGAGGACACAGGGGGCAGGATCTCAGTGGTTGACTCATATTCTTCATGTCTCATACAGCACATGCATACCAGGTGGCGTAGGTGGTGGACTCGCAGGAATTTGGATTGTCCCTTCCTGCTTTGCGTCTTATAAAACAGTTTGTTTTCAGCGAAAAGTTCAATCCCCCTGTAGCATTATTTCCATATTATGTAAGATGTAGCGAGCACTGCCAAAAGGAAGTCAGTGGTATTTTGGAGTTGCTCGTTTTGCCCCTGTGAACTTGCAGTAAAGTATTTTGTTTAGCAGGGGTTTAAGATCATCCCTCTTTCTTTCCCTTTTATTTCTCCAGATGGTTCAAGCTTCACTCTAAAGCAGGAAGAAAGGAGAAGGAACGCGGCGAGCTTCAGGTGACGGTCCAGTTCACCCGCAACAACATGACGGCCAGTATGTTCGACCTCACCGTTAAGGACAAGCCTCGCTCTGCCTTTGGTAAGCTCAAGGATCGCGTCACGGGCAGGAAGAGGGGCGATGTGGAGTCGTCCTCGGCCATCGTGCCAGGCCGCTACGCCGCCCTGTCAGGATCCCTGGGCCAGCCCTTTGGAGAGGAGGGCAGAGGGGTGGAGGAGTCACAAGATGTGGAGGTAGCGGAGGAGAAGAGGAGCAAGATGAAAGATTTCTTCAAGGGAAAGCTGCGCAAGTCGTCTGACACCAGGTCCTGCTCATCCCTGGCTTCAGATAGCAGTATGTCTTCCATGGCCAGCGAGAACCCGGGCCCCCCACCCAGCCTGGACCTGCTGTCAGACCCTCCCAGCTCCCCCATCTACACCAGCAAAGTGAGAGTGGACCCCCACTATGGAGAAGCAGACTTAGCCAAGAAAGGTACTTTTTCCATGTTTTTCCAAATACACGCAGGAGACTGCTGGAATTGTCCAATGATGATTTAGGTTTTCCGGCACTGTTTTATAGGATGTTTGTTAAGTCACCTGAAACAAACAACTCAAATATATAATATCTAATAATAATTTTTATGACTCGGCTCTTTTGTTCTGTCTGACAGTGCTGACCAGCCAGCACACCACAAAGGTTCTCACACACAAGCGCGCCTTGAGCGACGAAGCGAGCAAGATCACAACAGCCCTCCCTCGGGCCAATCAGGCGATGGAGTCCCTCAGGGGTCAGACCATGACTCAGTCCAAGTCGTCTTTGTGTATAAACGGAAGCCACGTCTACGACTCTGAGCCGTCGACTCCAAAGAGCTCTGGACCTCTCCCGTCCAAGCTGATCCTGCTGGAGAAGTGCTCCCCGCTCTCTCGCTCCCTGCAGAACCTCACCAGGAGAAGCGAGGACAAAGGTTCCTTTGCCGATGGCCGCCGCTGGTCCTTCGACAAGACGAGGAGAGAGGAGAAAGAGGAGGAGAAGGAAGCACGGGCGTCACTCCCTCCCAATCAGCACGCTCAGATCGAGGGTCGCCCTGCGCAGCCTGCGGTGCCAATCATCTCCTCTGCTGCTAGTTCCCCAGAGAAAGGGAGGAAGCTCAGGAAGACGTTGTTCTCTGGAGGGAGGAGTGAGTCTCTTCCTGCTAAGTCAGACCTGAACCAGGCTGCGTCAGCGTCTGAGAGCAGGCTCAGAGGCTGGTTCGGCTCCGGTGACTCTCACAACAAGCCAAGGTGAGTGGGGGTTGTTTCCAGGCTCGCCGCTGGGCCCCAGACGGTTTGATTATTGTATCTGGTATCCGGGCTCACAGGAGGTCTGCTTTCAGTTGGGTGTTGTGCGTTTTCACTGTTTTCTCTTCGCCCTCATTTGAAAACCGAATTGATTCGGTTCATAGTTTTCTCCATTTCACCACCGCGCCGTATCATCACCTCGCACTATATTTTCCACAGGCAGCGCTCCAGCATTCCCATCCTCGTTAGCGTGTTTACATCTCTTGATAAAAGATGCAAAGTCACCGTGGTTCAGAAAACTGCTTTTGCGCAGAAGATGTGAGGAAAACCATTCCATGTTGACATGAGCTCACCCAGCAGAGTGACTGCCAGCACAGATGCTCATGAATGGCTCCAATGCATTTTCTTTTCCCTTTGCTCGATTATTTTGTATTATTTTTGCAAAAAGTGCTTTGCTTTTTTTTTCTTCAAAATTTTGATTTCACCCATTTAGGTTTCAATAATTTGGCCGAGTATATACAACATCTACACTGCAGTAGTTGGAGCGAAACCCTTTGTTGTGTTGTGTTTTAGTTGTCGTTTGTGTTTTGTGTGAGAACGATGTTCGCCGTCTGGTAACCTGGCACGTCATTAACTAAGAGGAATATTGTGCCCTATTTTCCTTCACAGGCTGGAAGTTTCTCCTAAGGTAGAAAGCAGCTCAGACGTAACCCCTCCCCTCGCTCCTCCATCCCCTCTCCCCCCTCAGTGCTCCCCTCCCTCTGCGCCCCCCTCTGGTCATGTCTCACCCGATGACTGCGATCACTCTTGTCCCTTTACTCCCACGACTTCTCCTTCATCGAATCCCATCTCCCCCTCCAACCCTTTCTTCCCAAATATACAGCGCAACCCCTTCTTTGAGGAGCTGATAGCCGAAGAGTTGCAGAGGTCCCCTCCATTGGCACCCTGCTCCTCTTCTGGCTCCTCCCCCTTTCATTACACCGTCTTGCCCTCCCAACCCGACACACCCAGCCCGGCTCATGATATCAATGCTACAGATTTGGCTTCCATAAAACGGGAGCGCCCCAGGCCGGTAGCTAGACAAACATCTCTGCCTGCATTAATACGCAAGGTACCTGCACCCAACTCCCCCAACCACAACCACAACCACTCAGCTGCCCGCTCCACGTCGGGGAGTGCAGGAGAATGGGATGACTTTTTCGATGAGTTTGCCTCTAGCAGGCTCAGCTCATCTAAAGTGAATCTTCCTCAGACGCGGCTGAGAACCAGTCCAACGTCAGTTCATACATGCAGTTATCCAGCTAACAAGAATAACACCAATCATGCACAAGGGCTGCAGATGAGTGATGAGCAGCTTCCACCTTTGCCTCCCAGGAGGCTGCCTAGAACTTCGGTGAATGAGATTTTCTCTGATGGCTGGCTGCACAGAGGACAGGAACTAGCTGTCCATAAGGAAGCCTACCTCCTCTCGCAGAGCGGCGTGGCCTCACTGCAACGTGGACGAGAGGGTGAGTGCAGAAGAAACGGTGTATCTCCAGACCCTCTGACCAGCAGCGAGACCACTGACTCCCTCAGCGTTCAGTCCCAACCAAGCACAGACGTCACATCACCAGGATCCATCTCCGAAGAAAAGCTCCGAAAGTTCAAGTATGAACCTTTGGAGGATGAAAGTGAGTACTGGGGAGGGATGTTGTTTGAGCAAGATCTGTACGGACGCATTTGTAGAGGAAACTATGACAAACGCAACGTAACCAACCATAGTGCTGCTGCAAACAACATCACATGTAAGAACTCTGAATCTAAGATGGTTCCTGATGGTGAGAGTTCTGTTATAGAACTTTTGAACATGTCTACTCCTACTTCCCCCAACCCAGACATTCAGGTAGTGAACAGTACCTCTAGTCCAGCAGAGGAGGCAGTAGAGTCGAATCCAGTTGAAGGCTCGTGCACCAACAACAACGTGTCTTTCTCATTAACTTTAGGCGACTTGAACATGAATGTGAATGAGTCCGACTTTTGTTTCATTGATTCTGATGGATCATCTCAATCAGATGTCGTTGATAACCACAAAAGCTTTGACTCTTTAGGCGAGATCTCCCCACAACCGATTGTTGATTCACCGACAGCCATTGACCACAAGGGGGAGACACCTAAGGATATGTTCCCTTTAAAGGACACATACACACCTGAGATGGACTCTTCCTTTGAAATAACTTCTCCTTTGAGTAAACTGTGCAAAGTGTCCCCACTTTGCCAAGGCAGTTGCAGAGATTGTCGGTGTGAGCTGGATAAGTTTAGTGTAAACAGCAGTGATGTTACTCCATCATCGCAGAAACAAACACACAACTCATCCAGTGTTGGAACCGACATCACAGGCGATAAAACCAGAGGTAACAAGGATTATAAAAGGACACAAAAGGACTTTGATGATAATGGGAATCCAGCACTGGAGCGTTCCATGTTCAAGCAGCCCGAGGTGTTTTCCGGTGTGGTCAGTGCTCGTTTCAGACCAGAAAGAGTGTCTCGACAGGACAGCAGCGACAGCCCAAACAGCCAAAGCAAAGCTGCAGACAAAGAACTCAAACAGTTGCTGTCCCTCATTCAGAACATGCCAGAAGTTAGCGAGGGACCTTTGTCGTATCAGCCCACTAAACCACCTTTACCGGCGTTAGACAGGCAGACGGATTTGCGAGAAGACAGCACCAAGACATCGTCACAGATACTTTCAAAAGACAAAACAGCTCTCCTTACAAAGTTCTGCATAACAGGGAAACCCCCTGTGGTCAGTTTTGAAGACCTCCATGCAAAAGTAGCACCAAACCCAAGAACCCCTTCCAAGTCAAAGATTGAGCAATCTTTGCAAGAGCCTGAGCCGTCTCCCCCCTCCGTCCCCACTGCACTCCCCCCGTCCCCCGATGCACAGGCTAAGCTCCACCCCACCCCTGTCTGCTCCCCCCCAATACATCCCTCAAGCACAGGGCCCAGTGCTGGAGCCAGCACGACTCTGGCTGTGGCCCCATACACCTCCTCCTCCTCCTCTACCACCTCCACCACTGACCAGCCCCTGGTCGATGCACGGCCCTCACTTTTGCCTGAGGAGACACAGCCAGCTAGCAACCTGCCCCATCAGGAGAGCAGGTGAGAATCCTCACACGAGGTTATAACAGAAAAAAAAAATCCCTCACATAGATGAAATGTTTTTATTTCGTTGCGCTAGTTGCTTTGTTTACTGTCGGCCTGGCTTGTTTTTGTGTAGAGTGCATCTATGTACTTAGGTTCTGCATTTTCATCCAAAGGCTGGTTGGTTGGATGATAACTGCTGTGCACTGCTTTGCTTCACATTTATGTTATTCATCTCATTTTTCAGTTTCTTGTTGGCAACTATCTTTTTTTTTCCCACATATTTTCACAAACATGGCTAAGTTTGCTGATATTCGGCCACCGGTTAATAAAAGGTAAACATACTGTAAATATCCCTATAATAGAATATTTGTGATATAGTCCTGACGGCCATGTGGGTAAATTATATTATGTTATAATAAACCGGAATACAGAGAATGAGACAGTGTCATCATGGTCAGAGACTCAAACAGGGAGTAACGGTTGACTTCGATTTTGAGTCACCGCTTGGGAATCAAATAGTGAAACCTAAATATAATATATAGAAAAGACGACAGTCTGGAGAAAGTGACCTGATTCCGGGGAACTGGAGCTGAGATAGTGATAATTTAAAGGAAATGCATTCTAGTTTTATTGATTTTTTTTATTTCTAAACATTTCCATGTTGATGTGTAGCAAACCCAGTGTTCCTCCCGCGATGATTTCATCCTCCAGCAGCAAGTAGGTCAACGCACTTGCATTTTAGCAAATTTCAGAGTACAGATGAAAATAATTAAATATTTCCTGGAAACCTCTGTTCTTCCGTGGAATCAGAGTTTTTGGTTTGTCTCAACATCTTCCAGATTTGGATAGAAACGCAGAACAATATCAAAACACCACTACCACACATGTCGAGTGCTTCGGGAGCAGTTGTGCGCTTGTAGCAAACATACCATACATCCATGTTGAAATGTGAGGGACTGACCTCTTTACTTTGCAGACCTCATCCAGTGAAGCCATTAACCTCCAGCCAATCAGAGAAGAGGGAGGGTCGTTCGGTTCTGGAGAAGCTCAAGTCTACGATCCACCCTGGACGCAGTGTTCAGCAGGCTGTGGCTGAAGCTGAGAAGAACCAGGTAGTGTGTAAAAAGCTTTTTTTTTCTTTTTTTTAAAATAAACCCTGTATAATCATTCATGTAGGTTTATATATCATGTTGATAGACGACCCGTTTGGGCTTCACACAAATGTTGTGAGTCTTACCACATATGGGACTATAATCGTGACAGTGATATGAAACAGTCGGTCTGTGAAAAGAAAAAAAAACACAAACATGAAAGTGTGCAGCTGCTGCCGACCGGCTCTGTGTTACTTTCAACACCAGGGAGAGAAATGCTGATCCCATTACTCCTCCTCAGTGTGACCTCATCTTCTGCCCCAGTTTTCAGCTCCGAAAACTTTTCTCTCGTCCGATGTCACACAGTTTTAAATGTTTGCCACCATCAGTGGTTTATGATATATTTTGCTTTCCAGTGTTTCAGTATTGCACAGCAATGATTGAGCTGAAATCTGATGGAGGTTAAGGATGAAACTTTTAATTTTATTGTATCACCACATAGGATTAGATGGAGCATAGCGGTTACCCATAATGCTGTTTGAATGTCACTGAGCATAAACAGCAATAGTATTATGTTATTGTTATTATTATTATGTTATATTATAT
>JAFBJQ010002663.1:145337-166738 GCA_016785345.1 Trinectes maculatus
TTTATTATGTTGTTAAATGCCTCCATGAGCTTTTCTTAGCATCAGCTTTGCACGCGTGGAGAAGAACTGGTGTGATGACGTCATTGTTTCCCGCGATTTACTTTATTTCCCCCTTCGTTTGACTTCTAACTTCCTCCATCCGCCTCTGTCGCAGGAGGTGTTTGTGGATAACTCCGCTCAGTACCAGCACCTGACCAACATGGAGCTGATCTCCCTGCTGCTGCAGCAGGACATGGACATGCAGAAGCAGCAGGCGGCCTCCGAACAGCAGGGGGCGCAGCTGGAGAAATGCGAGGCCGAGCTGAAAAAGGTCAAAGCGAAGGTTCGAGACCTGGAGGACTACATCGATAATCTTTTACTGCGGATCATGGAGCAGACGCCCACGTTACTTCAGGTGCGCTGCAGACACAAGTGACAGCAGCGACAGTGTTTTGCACACGATTGTCCAGGAAACAGTTTCCTCAGTGGAGGGTTCACAACACAGGGTTATTATTAAGATTGAGATGAACTCTAGGGTCAGACAAACAAATGCTCCACAAATCATCCAGGTCTTCTCTCTGCTAATACTGCCCTGTTGATGTAGACACGATATTACCCCACATGCATGCTGGTTACTGTCTTTATCTGGCAGGGACAAAAACATATGCTTCAATTAAAACGAACGCACATGATTATCTCATCGATGCTTCATAGAATCATTTAAGGTAGTTGGCATTTTTCAGTATGAGTAATAACACAAGTATGCTCACAGGTACACAGAGGTCTAACTTGAGCTAATGACATATTGTGCAGAATGTGGGAAATGCTACATAACATTCATCATAAAGCTGCTGTGCAATGAGAATCCTATAAAAAGAGGTGTGTTTGCATTAACATTGTTTGCATTGCAGGAAAGGCCTTAAAGAAAGAAGACATTATTTGCATATTTTTTTTTGCATTTAAGTTTTAATTTGTAATGTTCTTATTTCCCGTAGCACTAAAACTGCAAAAAATGTTTTAATATATTTTTTAATGTTTTTTTTTTCTATTTTGCATTTTTGTTGAAAAAGCAGCATTTTACTAAAGAAAAAAGACTAAGCATCCTTGCAATAAATAAGTTCGTAAGTTATTTCTATTAAATACTTTTGTCATGATAATATATTCTACTCCAGTACCACTGTAGCTATTGCAATGCTTTAGATGACCGCAGTACTGTACTGTAATAAAATAAAGCGCACATGAATCAATCATGAGTTTCTGACTTGTTATTGATCAGAGCTGTGTCTTGTATTCTGCAGCAATGCCTATTTCCTTCCACTAGAGAGCACTCAGGGTGTCTCTAATGGCAGAAGAACTCACATTCTTCAACAAAGCAAACAATAGCAATGCTAACATAAAGTACTTTATTACAAGTAATTACTATACTCAAGTACTATGAGTGTGTGTGTATGTGTGTGTGTGTAAAAACTTTATTAACAAAGTTGTTTGTAATTGATTTTACAGTCTGAGTAAAAACATTTAGAATATAAAATGTAAAAGCCATTGCAGAATACGCCTATTATTATTATTATTATTCATTATTATTATTGTTATCATTATTATTACATTTTTCCCCATTTCATTCCACCTGTTATTTCATCAGGCCACGCCCCCCACGTGACGATCAACATGTATAGACGTGTCATCTGATATCTCTTCCAGGATCGATCGGAACAGTTACGTCACAGCGCCCCTTATCGATTAACCGGGAGGTGTCAGTCACGCGCTGTGGACGCAGAGGAGGGAGGGGACTACACGTCCCGGCAGACGTAGCGGCTGGTCGCTGGAGGAGTTAGTGTAGTAGTTGTGTATCTGCTCGACTCGACTCGTGGTTCACTCGGTTAATAAATGAAGAGTTGGTGTCATGGCGGAAGGAGCAGCGTGTCCCGCCTTTCAGCTCGGACGATCCCGGTACGACCAGGTATGTTCCCGTCCGCCTCGTTTGCTCGTTGGCTCCGGGTTGGAAACAGCTGCGAGCGGGAATCTGGGTGGAATGTTGTTCAACCAGAAGTCATCGATCACCGATTGTGTCGTGTCAGCTGGTTTCACACACCACGCACACATCCGTGTTTAAACCTGTTTTTGTAACTTTTGTCAGCACCGATGTGCAGCTGATGTGTTTTTTTTGTTGTTGTTGTTGTTTCCTTGTTTTCATTGTTTACTTCAGGGGTTTAAAGTCCCAGCTCTCTGGTTTAAATGGGCTCCGTGTGTTTGTCTCGTGCAGGCTGACTCCACTCCCACCTCTCATGCACACTAATGAGCTGTGAGCTTCATTAGAATGAATTAGCAGTGGTCAGCCCTGAAAGATAAAGTGACCTTCACGTTAAGTGCGGAAGCTGCTCCTCTGTGCAGCCTGCAGGAAATCACTCACCTGATGGCACAGAGCAGAGCAAAGTCCATGTTCAGAGGGTGGAGATAGATCACTGCATGGTTTGGATGTGTTGTTGTGAGTTGTCAGTGCAGCTGTGATCATAATGGACACATACAGACAGAGCAGCACAACACAACAGCACCAAGAGAAAGTAAATATCTGACAGATGTTGTGACTGTTTACATTTTACAGCTGGAAAGTCAGAGGAGGAAGATCATGCACATGGAGGCTGTCAGACACAAAACAGTGCCGCTGATGCAGAGTCACTACAAAAGCAACACAATTGGAGCACACAGGGACAAGACAATCTGACAGTCTCACTGTCCACGAAGGAGTTTTTAAAAAGAAATGTGTATCTGTGCACGTGTTGAACAAACCACCATCATATATCAGAGTCGTTGAACTGGAACTCCTTCACCCTGGTTCTGCTGCTGCTGCACCACTTCCCTGACGCACAGCTCGCAGCTTGTTTACCAGGAAGTCCTTTCAGCACGAGCCCTGTCGAGCTCTTTGTTTTCCCGTCAGCAGCCAGACGTTCATGTTGGGTTGATGGAGGTGCTGTAATACTTTCACGTCTTTGCATCAAAGCAGTCAAAATTAGGTCAGTCCTTGAATCAGCATAAATCTTACTTTGCGTGTGTGTGTGTGTGTGTGCATGCATGTGTATGTGTGTGTGTGCCGCGCTCCATCTCCGCTCGCCTTGTTGTGTACTCTCCAGGGAGCTGAAACTCATGCATAATTAAAGCCGGCTCCTCACATGGATCCTGTCTCTTTCCCAGCACTGCAGCACGTTGGGCCTGTTCAGGGGAGCAGACATGTGATGGAGCCAGAAAACCTAGAAACACAATGGGTCATCTGCAGTCTTCTGCAGGATCAGAGGTCGTTTCCAGTCATTTCCATCAGGCCCCGGTGCTGGAGAGATAATTAAAATCGGGACGTGTCAGTTCCACTGTTTTTTTTTTTTTTGCCTTTCATAACTGATAAATGTCTCCAAGGGAATGTGATGCAAGCGGCCATGTTTTCGACCCATCTGTCTTGCCAAAGAGACTCTTGGCATTAACCGCTATTGGGCCTTTTCAGACTGCTGGCACCCAGGCATAGCAATTGGCATGCCGATGTAGACAGCAACAGAACACAGAGAGCTGGACCAGCACAGAGCTGGACCAGCAGAGAGCTGGACCAGCACAGAGCTGGACCAGCAGAGAGCTGGACCCACCCTGAACAGTGTGTTGGGTAAACGCGCAACAGTATTTTCTGAAATCCTGGGTATGACCCTGTTCAACAATGGGCGATACTTGCATGTGGTACTTTAAGACGTGACCTCATATGGTGTGTGAGCAGCTGTGGGACAAGTGTTCAAATAAACCAGTGTTGTTCAGCAATGTGCAGCTTTAATTAAATGATTCATCTGGTCCACTCGCGCTGAGAAGCAACTCCTCTCCTCTCTTTGCCAGGGTTCCTTCCTCGGCCGTCTGAGACACTTCATAGACGTCATTGACCCCAGCACCCTGTTTGTGTCTGAGGTAACGTTTGTACAACTCTCAGTGTATTAGTGATGGATTCATACGCAATCACGACTGATTGAAAATCAGTTCGTTGTTGTTGTTGAGTAAATAAATTAAAGGCTTGAATGATTCTAACGTCAGTGCATTTCCTGCTCTAACTTTTCTCATATGAGTTTCATCCATTGTTGTGACGAAACATGACGTTTTTTTTGTAGACCTAACCATCACATGATAAATAGTTTTTGTTATGTAAAAATTATATCAAAAAAGAAGATTGTTGTTAAGTTTTATTTCTTATTTCAAAAACACATCATTGTGTCAATATCAGGAACATTCACGCGATATCGCTCTAACGGGTCAAGTTCTTGTCCTTTTTATCTGTAGAGACGTTTGAAGGAAAGCATCAAACTCCTTGACGATTATAAACATGGGATGACTCCAGAGGGAGTGTCTGACCTTCAGGTGAGTGCATCCTTGTGTGTTGCAGTGTGATAGAGTAACGTCTGTTCCTGATGGTAATTCTGATTAAATCCAACAGAAAGAAACATACAAGTACAAAATCCTAATTCGTGATTGGACGTTCTCTTTTTTTTTATAGCTGTGGGAAGCCCAGAAGATCAAGCAGGTAAGTGAATGAGCCGTTTTTAAGTGAACCCAGGTCAAGTGCACTTCCATACATCCAAGCCTCTCAGCTCCTGGCAGCATGAATGTGATGCCATGCTCTCTGCACGCAGGCCATCATTCATCCTGACACAGGAGAGAAGATCTTCATGCCATTTCGAATGTCAGGTACGACCTCAGATGAAGATCTTTGTGCAGTTGTCAAAGTTTTGCTCCATTTAGTCGTCCCTCTTATACGTGACATCATGTTTTGGCCGTGCAGGTTATGTGCCATTTGGAACCCCGATCGTAAGTCGCACATGAAAACCACATTGCACATCGCGTTCATGCATTTCACTGAGGACACCTCCAGATATCCATTCACACGCTCATGTCTGGAGATAGATGAAATGAGACTTGGGACTTATTTTACACAGAAATAAGCTCTTATTCCCTGGTTTCATCTAGGTCATTGGCCTTCTTCTCCCAAATCAGACTGTGCTGTCGACCATTATATGGCAGGTACTGTAAACAACATTCATATTGTCAGACCATTGCTTTTTCCCTCTTGTGCATTGTGAACATACAGGATCAGTTTTGTCCGTCTGTCTCTCTATCGAGTTACTTTCATTCTTTCCATCCATCTTCCTGTCATACCTACACCATGTTTGTATTTCCCCCTGTTGTCTCTTACAGTGGCTGAACCAGAGTCACAATGCCTGTGTGAACTACGCCAACCGCAACGCCACAAAGGTAGAAACTACTTCAAACTGCTTGATAACGAATGTCTGACTTTTTGTGTTTCAATCATTGAAAGATGAACATTTATTCATTTTTATTACTTGAAACCGTCTTATCAGAGTAATTGAATATTATACCCAAGGCATTTCGGCGCTAGCATTTTTGTAAATAAATAAAAAATTACCGATATGAAATATAAAATCTGACTATGGGAATTTCAGTGACACAGTACAGGGGGTCCTCGTGTTACGACGGTCGCGAGATACGACGTTTTTCGTGTTTACGACACATCTCCCGTGAACTTCCTTGTTTCGGCTTAAGCGGTTTGCCCCGTAAATACGTACAGACTTCGCACGGGAACGAGTTGGTGAGCGCTCTCTCTGTCTCTCAGCGCGCCTGCCGGCTCTCCAACACCTCCACAGCACAGCTAGGCTACTCTGCCTTGTGTTTACTTATGTGAAATGGCCAGCTGGCGGCGGACACAGATGCGTTCGGGATTGTGGCAATAGAGTAGGTTTATTCACAACACAGGGTCTACACGGTTGATATCAGAAGTCTAAAGGAAATGCTCATTACACTCGCGATATCAACCCCTACGGTGTGTCAAGAGGGACAAAAAGGCAATTCACCATAATAAACTCTTATTTTAGCGTGGTATTATAGCGACATCTAGTGGCACAACTTATTATCTACATACGAATACATACATATGACACATTCTCAGGAACGGATCTCCGTCGTAACTCGAGGACCCCCTGTATTCCCTTTGTCTCTCCTCAGCCTACCCCAACCTCCAAGTTTCTTCAAGGTTATGTAGGAGCTGTGACGAGTGCTGTTTCCATTGCAGTGAGTTTGTTTAATATAAAAGCTAAACTAAAAATAAACTCTACTACTACTCTACTAGTAATATCATCGTGCATGTCCATGTTTTATGCATATTAACTTAGTTTTTACTTAAAGCAAAAGTTGCTGGAATGTGTCTTGATAATATTTGTATAAGGTTTTCATAACGCATGACGCGATGTCAGCTGCATGTTGTATTTATGTGCATTTATGTTATATTTAAGATGATGTGTGGTTAACAGGTGGGGCTGAATGTGCTGATTCAGAAGGCCAGTAAGTTGAGCCCCGCCACCAGAATGATAATACAGAGACTAGTCCCCTTCCCAGCTGTAGGTAGGTGTTCAAAAGACTTTTTATTTACACTTAATTTATTTTGTGGCAATGAATTACATCCAAATGTAAAAGTTTGTGTTTCACTTTTTTCTCTGTCTTTTAATAAGAATCTTGCTCATCTCGTGTGAATGGGGTTAAAAAAATGATAAGTAGTGTTTTTCTCCATGTCCAGCCAGTGCAAACATCTGTAACGTGGGTCTGATGAGGCACAACGAGCTGTCTGAAGGTATCGATGTGCTGGACAACAATGGGAATGTGGTGGGATCCTCCAAAATTGCCGCAAGACACGTGAGTGGCTTTTTGGCCTAGTCAGCATATTTGTTACTTGACTGCGTTGAACATGATGGCGCTCGCTTTGCTGTTTGTTTTAGTGATGTAAAAATAAGGCGGTGGCTCCTGATAGAGTAAATGCATCATTTCCCACTTGGCTCCCATCTGATCCCATGAGAGGGAAAATGAATAATCAAACTCAGTGCAGTATTTGAAGTGAAGCGTGTGAAGCGTGTGCACAGTATTCTCATCTCCGCTCCCCTCAGGCAATCGCAGAGACAGCCTTCACACGTGTGGTTCTCCCCATGCCGATCTTAATCCTGCCCCCCATCATCATGTCCTACCTCGAGAGGTTTGTACACAGAACTGTTTTAACTTACTAAAATCCAAAGACATTTAGTTCATTCATTAAAAATGACATCCTCAGTTAATATTGTGGTGTCTACTGAGAATATGTAAAGCGAGTCCCTGTAGTTTTCATTTAGTCGACATTCAAGATTCAAGAGTTTTATTTGTCACATACACAATCATACACAGTACATTGTGAAGTGAAATGTTCTTTTTACCTGCTACCACAAATAACAAGTTAAAGTTAAATATTAGGAAAATAGTAATAAAAAAATAGTGCAGTAATAATAACAACAGTAGAACACTCAAGTATCACATGACATGTAGGTCACTGTATAGGAAATGCAAAAAATAACAATTGAATTTCATTAAAACACAGACGTGTACAGAAACAGGGTGTTTCTGTTGTAGAAGACAATAAAAGTGGACGTCGGCAGTGTGATTCATAACCCCACAAAAGGAACTTTCACACAGACGGAAAAATCTACCACCCACTAATTGTGTGAAATAGCTCCTCTAAATCTGCACCCTGTGTTTCTCCAGATCTAAAAATAAAGATCGATCCGCACGGGGCTCATGTTTCCTTTTCTCCCCGTCTTGACTTGTGCAGGCTGCGATTCCTGCAGAGGAACCGCAGATTGTTGCTGCCCATCCACGGCGTTGTGTGCCTGGTTACCTTCGGGCTATCCCTGCCCGTGGCCATCAGCCTGTTCCCACAGATGTCTCAGGTGCAGAATATATGTCAGATGAAATTCCTCCGCTGCCGAGTGCAGACCAGATGGCTGTGGGAGCAGCTTGGAAAAATTCAAATTACATATACACCACTTGACATGCACAGCCCCGACCCACAAGCCTGCTCCCAGCGCGTAGTCCAGATGTCTCTCCCCACTTCTAATTAAAAGTCAGAATAATTTCAGGGTGTAAAGACAGAGATGTTAAATTCAGTTTCATATGTTTTCTGTTTTCTTTTTGCAGATTGAGGTGTCTCGCCTTGAACCAGAGATCGCCATGGCAACAACTTGCAAGGTTGTGACCTACAACAAGGGTTTATGATGGAGAGTGGAGGAGAGGAGAGGGACTGAGGATGGAAAAGAGGGAGGACTTAGTGAAGGGTTCCCCCTGTCGACAGGTTTGGGAACTACCTGCTGAGGTTTCATAGTGAAGTCTGTAGAACATCATGCACTAACCCAGGGTTTCCAAACCTTTTTTTTTTTTTAACCTCTGAGACATGGTTTCCTCTGAGCTCAAAAATGGGACATGTTATTGGTCCTAACCGTTTTTAAGTCAGCAGCCCTACAATCATATATAATTATATGTTTATAAACACATTTTTTAATGAATTAAAATGATTTTAATATATACATTTCACAGGGTCATACATGCAGCATTGTCCTCTTGGTGGCCATGGAAGAAAGGTACAAAGAAAGAACTGACATCAGATCATCTTCTGATGATCACTTTAGTACACAGATACCTATTTACATTTACAGGTACATTATTTACAAGATTTTACATAAGCTACATTATTTACATTGTAGCCACCAGGGGGCGATCCAGCTGCTATGGCTTTATGTTTATGCTTTCCATCTTTACAGTCTATGTTTCTCACACAGCAGATGGAAACCATAGTCTAAAAATCCATTAGCTGTAGAGGCTTGTTTTAGAGCCTTAGCAATAACCTCATAATTTAAGATGATGATGAGTTTAAAAATATAAGCCAACTTTAATTTATCATTAAGATCCTTTAAAATATAATACTGAAGAATTACAGTATACTTAGTGGTGCAATGTAGATTTATATTTTAAAAAACCTTTGGTCGTCTTGTGCTGCAATTTTTTGTTAATATCAGCTTATATTGATATATCAGCAAAAAGCTAATACATTCAATTACTTGTTCGGGCTCTGGTGTGTTGTATTATTGTGTAATGATAAACCTTCTTATACATAGTGAGAGAGCCAAAGGGATCCATCACTATTGAAAACTCTTGCCAATGTGAAGCCTCTCTGTCAGTGGCAGTTTTTGTAGGCATGTGGAGACTGTACTGTAGATGTATACAGTATTACTTTCTATGCTTTTTTAATTTATTAATGATAGTTAAGTACACGTCACATGATCTAACCCAGGTAATGTGAAACGACATACAAACCTGCATTGCCCTTGTGGTTTCTCCTCAAAATAGCCAACAATTACCTACAAGTAATTACATTAACTTGTATAAAGAGCATTTGACTCCACTACTGTTTATAATGACACTACTGTATTGCTAATGAACTGTTGCATTTACACAGTCTACATTATTTTTCTGATGATCTAATATTTTTAATTTTTTGTATAATGCTTTTATTGGTATTACAAGTTTAATAAACCTTTGCAAGTTAAGCAGTGTGAAACACTTAACTATATACTGGGAAAGTATTAAATACTTAGTGTGTCTAAGTTGCTCATTTTCCCTCAGTGTTATTAGAGGATAATTGTCCTCCTTCTTTTTGCTGTACTTAAATTGATGCTCATTTAGTTCTCATGTCAAACATTTATTATAAAATGTTAATTTTTTGTTATTTTTATTGATAATCATTTTAATTTTTCCTGTGCTGTAATTGTTTTGCATGCTATGGTGAGGGGAATGTTTTTCACAGGTCAAATTAATCAGTACAGAAAATTATAACTTTATTCTACAACTTCTATTTTGTAACTGACAAAATATTTGAGTAGGTTTTTTTTGCACCTTGGTGAAATGTTTTCAGAAAATTCTTATTGGTGTTTAAATGGTTTTTACTTTTAATGATGATTTTAACCCCTTTTAATAAAATAAATAAATCAATAGATATAAATATAAAACTAATGTTGCTTGTGGCTCTGTTTAACAGGTTCGTTGCTTTGCATGATGTGATAATAAGTGAATCGATTATATTTCATTGACTTCTGTTACACATCAGCTCTCAGAACAAGTGACTGCTGGAACACTGCGTCTACCCTACCAGCAGAGGTCGCTGTGACCGCTGCGGCTATCTGGAAGTGACGTATAGCGAGGAAGTTGAAAGGGCAAAAGTCGTGTCAAACATGGCTGCCTCCGTGGATGACATGTTTTCCCTCTGCGTGGACTCCGGCAAAGCTGCCAGCTGCGTGGAAGTCAGATTTATCGACAATGTTAAGGTAATATCGGTTTAATATATCACATTGAATAGATTTGTCCAAATAAGCGGCGAAGTGTGACCCCATGTCGGCTCTCGGTGGGGTTTAGCCGCGGAGCAGACGCCGCTCGGCTCACCAAGCACCGCATCAACTTCTCAGTCACAAGGAATAACTTTTACTGTGGCAAAAAAAATTCTCATGTCGTTGCTTGTTTTGATGAAGATTAATACCTGCTATGATAACGGAGGTAAAAATGTACATTATAAAGACCTCGTGTGGTGGAAAGAAGTCAAAGTGCCAAACGAAAACGCCTGTTATAGTTTAAATACACTGAGGTTGCTAGTGACTGCTTGTGTTTCTTACACAAATGGAAAATAAGTATAGGTCAGTTTATTCAGTCATATGGGGAGTGTTTGATTATTCTGCGCCAAAGTCTAATATGGGATTGAACACTATAAAAACCTAAGCAAAAGCATCACACTGTGTCACATCGTAGGTGATTATTGGAAATGTAGCCCGGCAATACACATCTCTGGAAAAGAAGTTTAAGCAACTGGGAATAACACAGAACTGTCGTCTTCCAAAGTGACTGTATTTTTTCCCCTTGTGGCATGTTTGGCTTTTAAACAGAAGCCGCTGTGTGTGAAAAGCAGAGTGTGGCCGTAATAATATTTTTTTTCTTTCATATTTTAGGGAAAAGGACTCTTTGCGAAAAGGAGCATCAAGAAGGGAGAGACTGTTTTCATGGAGCGGCCACTCGTCTCTGCCCAGTTCCTGTGGAATTCTTTGTATAAATATAAAGGTGAGATTTCTCCAGGGTGATTCTTGTCTGTGTTTATGTACTATCAGGCATTTGCATATTCCATATCTATTAATATAAATATAGTGCATCTTCAGTCTGTGTTGACACTCTGACTGAAACAGTCTTAGAGGATGTAATCGGTGGTGTTAAACAGTTATGAAGAGTGTGAGGATGATGTTAAACTCATTGCTCAAACTCGTCCGAACTGTTTATTTTTATTAACTCTGTTCATTTACTCATCTTTTGTCCTGCACCTTCTTGCAGCCTGTGAGTACTGCTTACGTGCTCTGGAGACTGCAGAGGAGAATGCCCGGAGACTCAGCGGTAACCCTGGACTCAGCCTTCCCCATCCCGAGCTCTGCCGCGTTCGACAGGAGCTGCACCAAGCCTGCCCCCAGTGCCAGGTGTGTCAGTCTGATTGTAAAATGGCATGAACTCCCTTTTGTTTCCCCTTTGTGAAAGGAAATATTCAGTGATATAAAAAACTTGGATTGTCAGGATTGAAACCCAACTGTTCTGATGGTCGACATACGATGATGTTTGAACTGGGGATCAATAATGGAGTCTGTCTATCAAATGAAACGTTGATGCAACAGTTTATCCCCAGTGGTTTCTTTATTGATTTTCATAACTCATTCGAACTTGTGAAGTTCTGAAGTTACTTATATACATGGATTAGGAAAGTTTAAACCCACTCAACATTTTATTATGTTACAGCATTCTGCTATATTATTGAAATTATTTTTTCGCTCATCAGTCCACACTCAGTTGCCCAAAATGACAGTTTTTTGTATGTTTGTATGTATGTGTATGTATATATATATATATGTGTGTGTGTGTGTATATATATATATATGTGTGTGTGTGTGTGTGTGTGTATATATATACATATATACATATATATATATTTGAGATTTGTTGCTGGGGCAACAAATGATGTAATTAATTTGATAAGAAAATTTTTTTTTCTGCCTTTAAACTATCTGGCTATCCTGAGAAATGGTAGCATGGATGTAGTGAAGCAGCTATAGAGTGATATGTATTTTAGATTTCTGAGTGTTTCTCAAAGTTCATGCCGCTTTTCATTTTTTATTCTGGGCATTTTCATAACTTTGTGTTTGGTATGAACTTGCCTTTCTCTGCAGGTGATGTATTGTAGCAGTGAGTGTCGACAAGCAGCAGCAGATCAGTACCATCGGGTTCTATGTCTCGGTCCATCTCAGGAAGATCCAGATCACCCCATCAACAAGCTCAAAGATGCATGGAGGTAAGGGAGGCTTTCACAGATGCACTCAGTGGCCACTTTATAAGTTGCACCTGTAGATTCCAAACTATTCTAGTGCAAAGCAACAGTTAAGTAATTGTAATTGTGTTTTTTTTTAATTAGAATAAATTCGAGTAAATTCCATTTTGTGATTTAAGGTGTTTTTCATATTTTTAGTCTTACCTATTCAGATACACATGGGATGAGTTTGTAAAGGTTTATCTGATAAGGTGGCTAGTAAGTTATTTTCACGTTAAAACCCATGTGAATACACTGATTTCTTTGAAAAGATAATTTTTCTCCTCCTCAGGAGTATGCATTATCCTCCCGAGACCTCCAGCATCATGCTCATGGCCAGAATGGTAGCTGTGGTCAAACAGGCGAGTGTCTGAAAACCTTTGTCTGTTAAAATATTCAGGGTTCAACTTATTCTTGTGTGTGTGTGTGTGTGTGCACAATAATAATGGAGGTATCCAAGCAAATAAAACAGACACACACAAAAACTACTGAAAGGAATGTTTTTTTATTGCCCCTTCTCAATTATTGCATAAATTCAAAGTTTATGGGTGTAAGTAAGTTATTGTGTAAGTTATTATGGGCATTTTTTGTTGTAAAGTGACAACCGGACAGGGGATTTCCTTTCTCTCGTGTTTGTCACCTGAGTGAAACAATAATATTATACACTGTGTATTTCATTAAGATGAGGCAAAGTTGAGATTTTGTTGCTGATCCTTTTTTCCTGTTAAATGGAAAAAAAAACAGATGTGAATTTACAGTTACTCATGGATAGATGCTACCAGTCTGCACTAGTTCTCAACTGAAGTTCCCTCTAAATAACACTTTCTTATAAAATGTGACTCATTACTCATTTGCAGTGCAGTATTGAGAATGTGTAACTAACAAATAATATTTTAATCTGGCATTAAAATACAACATAATAAGCCATTAATCGTTGGTTATGTTGTCCAGGCCAAAGACAAAGCACACTGGCAGAAGCTTTTCTCTCACTTCTGTAGCCGGACAGCGAACGAAGAGGAGGAGATCGCCCATAAGCTCCTGGGAGAGCAGTTCAGAGTGAGTTGTTGAAGTACAAAACCAGACAGTACAACTCTACCCTGACACATTTTCATTTTATTAAAGGTCCAGTGCAGATATGGTATGTTTACCATTAACATGAAAAATGTGAATGTGTTTTTCCTCATTGTTTCTGTAGGGGCAGTTGGCCTTGTTACACAGCCTTTTTAAGGCAGCACTTTATGATGAACATCTCAGCAGGGTAAGTACGTTTCAAACGTAGCAGCCACATGTGTCTTTATCTGTCTAGTCCAGTAACTGTCAGTTCTGTTCATGCAGATGTTTTTTATTCAAAGGCTGAACAGCTGCAAGTAATCTCTCAAAAGTTGTTCCTCAGGGCAGACACTTACAGCGTTTTATGGTTGAGCCCATTTGTCTTTTAAATGTTGTGCAACCTATTAAATCACACTGAGCATTAATGTCACATTAAACTTTTAATTAAATGAACAATCATAAAATCAATGAAAGCAGCAAATTCCCACAAGTCACAAAATGAATCAATTATCAAAACAGTTGGCAATTTATTGTGATTATTAACACCTTTTATTATCATTTTATGTGCAGATCAGACAGTTCATGATGAAATTTTCAGAGGTGTTACAAGCAATCAACAGTTCAGACTTCAAATATTCAAATTATCATAGAATTTTCACATTCATTCTTTTCTCAGCAAATGAAATTTTCAAAAGTAACCATCATGACAATAGCAATCAGTTTCTAATAATCTTGATTATAGACCTGCACATCGGTAATCGGTAGGTCTGTTCGTACATGTATTCTAAATTTCTACTAGCTCAGGTGAGGCTGGCCCCAGTTTACCTCAGTGCAAAAGGGATAAATCAGATAAAGAATTTTTCCTACACTGATCAGTAGCGGTGTAAAATATGGACAAAAAATCTCGATTATGAAAAAAAAATACGATAATGATTATCTGCCGATATTCCAACGTAGAGACATTAAATTGCTAAACATTATGGTTCTCTGCTCTGACGTCAATTGTGCAGCAGACAACAGTGTTTCCCATACATGCATAAAATGCATATAGTGCACCTGTATGTGCACACGTCTCCACCATAAGTAAAATATTTCTTCTTTTTTCCTGTTTTCTTAATTGTCTGCTCGTCCTACTTTGGTCTTATCTACAATAAAATATCTACTGTCAAAATGACTCAAGTCTCAGTTGTTGTTTAAACATAAATTAGATCCTGTTTTAATACAAAACTAAGCTTATTGAGAAAATTGTAGACAAACATGATTTATTCTGATTACAGGTTGAATAAAACTATAATAGGTGTTTTCATTTCTACAACATACAGAAACACAAAACATAGAGAAAAGTCATTGTAATTTCCTGGTCTGTCTGTAGTGCAGTCGACTAAAATACCAACAACCCGCAGTAATACAACCTCCCGCAGTAATGAGTTTTTCCACACAAACTAAGTAATGAAGTTTAATGGACAGGTTAGCAGATGTTTTTTTTGTTGTTTTTTTTAAGTCGGCTGTCGGTTTGTATAGGTCAAATACAAGTTTTAAGCAAAATTTATTGTGTGACTTGGTGGCATAGTGGTTATGCTACTGGTCCTGGGATGCAGAGGTCGCAAGTTTGCTTCCCAGCCCTGTCTTAAATCTTTAGTTCTTTAAACGCACACACTGTGGAACTTAGATGAAACATTACCAATAATAAATGATAAATAACAATGAATTACTTTAAGTAAGTAACTTTGTACTTATTTAAAGCTACTTAGCTCTTTTCCACTAGGGTCACCTCGGTACGCTACAGTTAGTTTTCCATTACACTGGAGCAGTGTAGCTCCACATCAACAACAACAAACTCTGTCTAATGGAGTGAAATAGTGATTAGAGTAAAATAAATGATATTGGGCAGATATACACTGCCTCTGGTAGATATTTAATAGAGCAGTGTTAGATTCCATTTTATTCCAAGCAGAAGCCTGTGAATATTCTCATTCATCCAGGTCATAGTTATCTCAAGGAGATTGAATCGAACGCAACTGGATTTTTGGTTTTTGCCTTTTTGAAGACGTTTCACCTCTCATCCAAGAGGCTTCATCAGTTCATGCTCGCAGACTAGGCTGGGACTAGTCCCAGCAGAACAAAAGCTGTAGCATGACGTGTATAGTAATACACGTCATGCTACAGCTTTGCTCTTAATTTGTCCTTTAATAAAATTGAACATCCCCACGATTTGAAAATCGCACATGTGAAATTCGCGATTTCGATTCTCAAACAAACATTGTGCAGCCCTTCCCGGAAACCACCAGACCAATCCCACAAAGCAGCACGCTGACTCAGCACGCTTGGAACCACAGCGGAGTGGTTCCAAAGTTGGAACCATTTTCGGCTGCTTGGTTACTTAATTACCCTAAATAACTAAGTAAGTGTTTACTTAGTAAAGTTACTTCGTAACTAAAGTTAGTACATGTGCAATGTGTAAATGTACCTAAATTTATCTACATATTGATATATCTATTTTTTTTTCTGAGATGTCTAGTGTTTTGTTGCAATTTCTTTATTTTTTATTACTCTTTTTATTATCTGTTTAATGCACATTGCTGTTTAATGCACATTGCTGTTTAATGCACATTGCTATCCCTGTGGCTGCTGTAACGTTGAAATTTCCCCACTGTGGGACGAATAAAGGAATATCTTATCTTATCTTAAAAAAGTGAAACGTTACTTACTTAGTTACTCTAAGTAAATATTTACTTAGTTACTTAAAGTAACAAAGTAACTTAGTTACTTAAAGTAACTACATAATTAGTTACTTAAGTTACTAGTACTATTTGAATGTTCTGTCTAACTAATTGTTATTTATCAATAATTATTGTTAATGTTCTATCTAAGTCACACAGTGTGTTTGTTTATGGAACTAAAAATCCAGGACAGACAGGGGACGTGAACTCATGACCTCTGTGTCCCCAGACCAGTCACATAACCACTATGCCACCAAGTCACACGACAAAGGCTCCTCAGGAACTTGTATTTGACCAATAGAAACCGACCGACGAATTAAAAAAAAAGAAGAAGTTATGTCTAAAGAACAACAACATTGATGATACTATTGTAGAGGGTAATGGGTCTCTTTATTTTCCAGTGGTTTGTTCCTGAAGGTTTCCGCTCTCTGTTTGCTCTGGTGGGAACCAACGGACAAGGCATCGGCACCAGGTAAACATCTTACTCTCTTCTTCTTCACTTCCACTTCGCCCCTTCTCGGTGGATCATGATCTTCTTTTGTCCGTTGAATTCCAGCTCCCTGAGTCGGTGGGTTCATGCCTGTGATGCACTTGAGCTTCCTGCCCAGCAGAGGGAGCAGTTGGATTCCTTTATTGACCAGCTGTACAAAGACATTGAAAAAGGTCACAGTTTTATCTCAGTCTTTTTCACAGGAGTAAGTCATGTTTGAACGATGAATGTTAAATAATTGTTGTGATTGAGTGTTGTTGCTCTGGTTATTATCCCAACAAGAAACCAGTAATCAACATAATGTCTTTTTCTCTGTAGAAACGGGAGACTTTCTAAACTGTGAGGGCTCTGGACTTTTCCTGCTTCAAAGCTCATGTAAGTGCAGACGATGTCGTGAAGTGTTAGAAGCACTGTCACTTTAATTTAAAGATCTTGTTGACCCCAGTTTTCCTCCTGACCTCCGCAGGCAACCACAGCTGCTTACCCAACGCAGAGGCGTCCTTCCCTGACAACAATTTCCTGCTGCACCTCAGTGCCCTTCGCGACATCAGCCAAGGAGAGGTCCGTGGATTTGACGTGGTTAATATATGATATGATACATTTTGGCCTGGGATGGAAGCACGGAACATCCCACTCTCGCTTTCTGTGCTTCCGAGTCAGACATTATTAGAAGGCTTAGACTTTGAGGATGAAAGTAGGCTTGTCGAGCTGTCAGAAAGATTGAGAAGCCCTGTATCTGCGGGGCACAGTAATGCCACAGCAGCCGCACTACTTTTGCAGCAAAGCTCAGCTTTGAACGTTGGCTAAGAAAGGAACATTTCACCAGTAGAGAGATAGGACATAGCAACTTCCTGGAAGTGGAAGACGTTTAAAAAATGTCTGTATCATGTCTGTTGGACTAAACTATTACTGCTACTTGGCTCAGTAACTTTATCATATTAATTCTGGACTTTGACAGCGCTTCAGCTCTTTGTTTTCTTTAATTTCCAGGAGATCTGCATCAGTTATTTGGACTGCTGTCAGAGGGACCGAAGCCGCCACAGCAGACACAAAATCCTGAGGTAAACATTTATAATCTCCGGCGTGAATCACTTGAACAGTGCTCACACTGTTGCAAATTCCACCGGGATCAATAAAAACGCCCTAATAACAGGCAAACAAAGATGTTAGGAGATGTAGGGGTTCTGATGGCTGCTCCTGTGCTCAGGCTCCTCATTGATCAAGATGATGTCAAGTCATCTTTGAATTACACCCAACCGCTCAGGGTGGGCAAGTCAGTTTTGCAAGTATCTAAGATGCTTAAAGTTTTTACTGCCCTCTGTAATAATTCGCAGCCTTCTTCAGGGAGTAGTGGGCACGTCCCTTGAGCCCCCATTTCATACCAGCTGGAAGTATTAATTGCACCACCAGTGTTAATTACAGTATTAAACATTCATTTGCTCTAGTGCACTGTGGTTTCCAAACACCAGGTTTTCTGAAAAGCTGAGTTTAAAATGCCTCTAATTAATTCAGCTCTTGTTAGAGGTGCAACAATGTGACCGGCAGAACATTGTCTTCCCAGGGAGAACTACATGTTTGTCTGCTCGTGTCCCAAGTGCATCTCCCAGATAGATGAGCTGGATGTGACATCAGAGGAGGAAGAGGAAGAAGAGGGCGAAGCAGAAGGTGAAACAGAGGGCGATGAGATGGAAGATGAGATGACAGATGTCTAATGAAAGACTTGCCCATATTGTTCTCAACAGTTCCCATCCCTTCCACCACGCTCAGCGCCCAGAAGAATAACGACCAACTCAAAACTTGATCCTCATTTCACCAGAACTGTGTTTAATCCACATTTCACTTACTTTGTACGAAAAGCTTTTCCTTAGTGACAGCAGCTGGTGTGTGTCTATACCACTGAAGATAGATGGTTGCGATTGGCCCGTGAATGGCAGGAGGACAGACCCATCTGTGAAGGGGAGTAAAACAAGATTAGTCTGCTTTCCAGGACATTGGACACTGTGGGTTTGTTTCTACCAAAGACTCATTACGTTACAGCCATTTCATTCATGGTTAGTATTTAATGTATGGATTAGAGTAACTATAATTTACTATTGAAGGTTTGTGCTTTATTCTCATAAATTACTGTCATTTGAAATGACAGTGTACAGTGTGCCAGTGTGCAGGAGAACAGAGCCAGAACAAAACATGTCATAATACCTGCTAAGTGCACTGTGTCAGACATCTAGGTCCATTAAGTACAATACAGAATAGTCATTATTTGTAGTTCCAGAAAACACTTAGAGCTAAGTGGTTAAGCAAAGGGTAATTGGTTCTCAGGTATTTTTTTTTTGCTCTTCAAACAAGTTTTTTGTAAAACTATGCATATCACATTGAAGAGACTTTTAATTTATGTTCCATTATAATTACAGTCCTGTCATGTGAGAGGCATTCAGCCTGTAAAATATAGTTTGATTTTCATACCATGATCTATGGCATTAAGTTAAACCTTACTCAGTGTATCGTGGAGACCTTGAGTGCAAAATTGCTTTGTCAGTAACTGTTCGCCCTTTGTTGAGACTTGTATTTCAAACCACGGTTCCACATGAGTGAAACTTCTGTTGTTGTCAATGCTGAAATCAATATCGCAAAAATGACTTTAACCACAACTTTCAATAGTTTCAGTTACTCAATAAACATTGAAGATACTGAAAGCGCAATCCCAAATGTTTCCTTTTGGCATTCATCTCAGTGGTACAGCACAACAAGGTTATTGTAATTCGCAGAAGTTTAATTTAAATATTATAACAGCAACAGGCAGAAACCTTGCAGTTTTCATTTTTACTATTCTGGCGTAAACCGTTGAAATTGGATGCCGATCGAGTCATTTGGCTGCTTCACACACCTCCTGCCTTTACTAACATAAGACTGTACCGGTAAAATATTTGTTCAGACTGTTTAGCCAAACTGTCTTCCTTAATGGGGTCCATTTTAATCATTTCTTTTTATTCCGTTGGAACTGCTCCACTCCAGGCAGAATTTTGCTGAAGGCACTTTTAACATGGTGCACACTAAAAAGTTTTCTAATTTTCTCTCAGGTCACAAATCGCAAAAAACGTAAGTGGTTAGTATGTCGAAAATGCCCAAAAGCTGCAAAAAAATTAAAAATGGTAATAAATCGCTAAATTGGCAAAAAATAGCGCGAAAAAAACCCCCAGAATGATATTTTGTTGATTAGACACCAGAAAACCTCATTTTCGATTTTTGACCTATGAGAAAATGAGGTTTTCTGGCGTCTAATCAACGAAATATCATTCTGGAGGGTGATTGCACACTATTTCCTGCCATTCTAGCGCGTTTTTTCCACTTTTAATTTTCGGCCGTTTTTGGACATTTTCGACATACTAACCCCTTATGTTTTTTTCCGATTTTTGACCTATGAGAAAATGAGGTTTTCTGGCATCTAATCAACGTAATATTGTTCTAGGGGGCGATTGCACACTATTTCCTGCCGTTCTAGCGCGTTTTTTCCACTTTTAATTTTCGGCCATTTTTGGACATTTTCGACATACTAACCCCTTACGTTTTTTTCAGATTTTTGACCTATGAGAAAATGAGGTTTTCTGGCGTCTAATCAACGAAATATCATTCTGGGGGGTGATTGCACACCATTTCCTGCCATTCCAGCGCGTTTTTTCCACTTTTAATTTTCGGCCATTTTGGGACATTTTCGACATACTAACCCCCATTTTCGACATACTAACCCTTTACGTTTTTTTCGATTTTTGACCTATGAGAAAATGAGGTTTTCTGGCGTCTAATCAACGAAATATCATTCTGGGGGGGGGTGATTACACACTATTTCCTGCCATTCTAGCGCGTTTTTTCCACTTTTAATTTTCGGCCGTTTTTGGACATTTTCGACATACGTTATAACCCCTTACGTTTTGTTTTTTTTTTTCGATTTTTGACCTATGAGAAAATGAGGTTTTCTGGCGTCTAATCAACGAAATATCATTCTGGGGGGGTGATTGCACACTATTTCCTGCCATTCTAGCGCGTTTTTTACACTTTTCATTTTCGGCTGTTTTTAGACATTTTCGACATACGTTTGTTTTCGATTTTTGACCTATGAGAAAATGAGGTTTTCTGGCATCTAATCAACGTAATATTGTTCTGGTGGGTGATTCCACGCTATTTCCTGCCATTGCACACCATTTCCTGCCATTGTAGCGCGTTTTTTCCACTTTTAATTTCCGGCCGTTTTTGGACATTTTCGACATACTAACCCTGTACCGCTTTTTTCCGATTTTTGACCTATGAGAAAATGAGGTTTTCTGGCGTCTGATCAACAAAATATCATTCTGGGGGGTGATTGCACACTATTTCCTGCCATTCTAGCGCGTTTTTTCCACTTTTAATTTTCGGCCGTTTTTGACATTTTCGACATACTAAACCCTTACGTTTTTTTCGATTTTTGACCTATGAGAAAATGAGGTTTTCTGGCGTCTGATCAACGAAATATCATTCTGGTGGGTGATTCCACGCTATTTCCTGCCATTCCAGCGCGTTTTTTCCACTTTTAATTTTCGGCCGTTTTTGGACATTTTCGACATACTAACCCCTTACGTTTTTTTTCAAAGTTTTGACCTATGAGAAAAGGAGGTTTTCTGGCGTCTAATCGACGAAATATCATTCTGGGGGGTGATTGCACACTATTTCCTGCCATTCTAGCGCGTTTTTTCCACTTTTAATTTTCGGCTGTTTTTAGACATTTTCGACATACTAACCCCTTACGTTTTTTTTCAATTTTTGACCTATGAGAAAATGAGTTTTTCTGGCGTCTAATCAACGAAATATCATTCTGGGGGGTGATTGCACACCATTTCCTGCCATTGTAGCGCGTTTTTTCCAC
>JAFBJQ010002667.1:7991-59024 GCA_016785345.1 Trinectes maculatus
TTTCAACTGAATGTTTCAAATAATCTGTATTAGATAAAACACATGGCTTCAATAATGTCTCGTACAGGAAAAGCCAAAGCCATTAAATTGTGTCTTCACCTGTTTTTGTAAATATGTTTCTTAATATGCCTTCACCTCGGAACACTCCAGTTAGGCCTCATTTTCTTTCTCTTCCACATCTGCGTGCTGCAAATGAGGGGCCGTCATCCCATTAGTGGGCTCGGGTGAATTGACCGTTTGTCCAAATCGTCACAGCAGCGTGAGTTTCAAGCCGTATAGGTAGAGACCAACACTAAATATTTTACCTTTAGAGACATTTATTTAGGATTAACTGCTCAGTGCTAACCTTACATAATGACCCTGAGCCATTCTGTATGACATTAAATATTTGGACTTTAACTTTACACAAAAAAAAAACAAATCTGAATTTTCTTTTTCCGTTGAAGACATACCCGCACTGTCGTCGCCGTGTTTTCCTGCTGTTTATTTCTGTGTGCAGCTCAGACTTAGTGTAGTCAGCAGCGTTTATACAGTGATCCTGTATAAAACGTCCCCTCGGAGGACAACGACAAGCGGACACGTTTCAGTTCAGAGTGTTAGTAGTATTCTGTATCGCTGACTCAGGCTGTTAAGCAGTTTTCTAGCTCTCGGTGCAGTTACAGATTCAATCAGCTGAAGCTCCTGTTGACATGACATGCCGAATAAGACCAACTGCAGGGGAGAGGGGAATTTCCTCTGCTCAGGCCTGAGAGAACGAGGAAAACAATCCATTCACATTGTATTCTCTGCCAAATCCTCTTACAACATAATACAATTACACAGGAGCAGGGCAGGATTTTTATATTAGTCTTATATTAGCAGCCTTATATTTTCATTTACATCCTATGCACTGGTGCAGCATACAGGCTTTTCACTGTGGAGAGACGGGATGAGACTATGTCCTTCATGCTGTGTCAGCGTTGTTGTTATGGGGATGTACAGCCATGGTTAAGTTCAGGTTGAAGGCTCAGTATGAAGGAACTCTTATCATTTAAGACTACAGGGGGTCCTCGAGTTACGTCGGTCGCGAATTACGTTGTTTTCGTGGTTACGACACATCTCCCGTGAACTTCCTTGTTTCGGCTTAAGCGGTTTGCCCCGTAAATATGTACAGACTTCACACGGGAACTAGTTGGTGAGCGCTCTCGCTGTCTCTCAGCGCGCCTGCCGACTCTCCAGCACCTCCACAGCACAGCTAGGCTACTCTGCCTTGTGTTTACTTATGTGAAATGGACGGCTGGCGGGGGGGTGTGTCAAGATGGATAAGAGGGACAAATGGCAATTCACCATAGTAAACTCTTATTGTAGGGTGGTGTTATAGCAACATCTAGTGGCACAATGTATGCACAATGGCACGATGAATGTATGTTCCGACTTACGTCGAAATTCGGTTACGACACATTCTCAGGAACAGATCTCCGTCGTAACTCGAGGACCCCCTGTATTTTTATTAGACTAAACAATGCATTTTATAAGAGGACAGGAAAGAAGACATAATAATGGGACTGTTCTGAGACATTTTCATATTTTTGTGTGTAATGGACACTATTTGGCCTTTGAACCCAACACCATTGTAATATTTACACAACCAGTTTTGTATGACAACCAAGTCAATTAATCCATCATAGACAGATCCACCTAAATAGATATATACAGGAGAAACAAATGAAATATCATTAAAATAATGATTACTATGACAGGCCACTTTTCTGTTCATATTAAGGTAGTAGAAGATGAATTTACAGAAATCGTCCATCCATCCTGTACTTATGGAGCATATAGGTTTCCCTGAGTGTGGCTCCTCTTGCTCTCTACCTATCAGTTCATGGTTTCAACTGAATGCGACAATATATTATTATTTATTTTTTGATTCAAGGGCAAGCTGCAGTGTCAATGCTTGTAGGGAGGGACACACTCGCAGTGATAAACAGGGTCACTCTCTGGAGTCGTTACAGCTACAAAACTGCAGCTATAACCATGATGGGTTTAAGGGCAAAGGTGCTCGGATACAGTTAAAGCTCCTTGGTTGTTGTCCACAGGGAAGCTTTGTGGTAAGTGAGCTAATAGCCAACCAGCTTTCTCAGCTTTAAACTGGCTAAGTAAATAAGTTATTTATGAGCATCGACCGGGAATAGGCTTCATCTTCTAAACCCAATAAACAGAAGCACAACTTTGAAGCAAACGACAACGAGGTGTAAAGTTGACACTTTAAATCTCTTACACTGGGTTAAGGTGAATTATCTCAATTCTATAAACTCAGCAAACCGGGTTAGGCTGGAGTGAAAGGCTTTGGCGGGCTGCCCCTCATTGAATCTACACAGAAGGAAGATCGGAACGTATCCTGATTTACGTACTAAAAACACGGAAAACATTCATCATCGTGTCACCGGCCTGCTGGCAAACCAGTCAGTGCTCGGGATAATTCACTTTAAAGGACGCTTACGCGCTACTGCATTTCCTTTTAACGTCGTTTAACAAAACTGTAACCACAAAAGCAATTATACACTTGTACACCGTGTCTGCTGAAGCTTTACGTACGCGTCTGCCAAACAGTCACATTGCAGGAAGAATAACTACAACTGCTCTTTTGTTCTTTTTTACATAAATACTGCAGTTCACCTGTAAACGTGTTATACTGTAGATCTACCAGTGTAGGTGAGACACTGGGGAGTACAGTTATCTACAATGGGTTTGCCTTCATTTACCCTCAGGTAATCAAGTTGAAGTTCTTCATCATCCTTGATATAACACAATGAGATGATTTCTGACCTGACATAAGACATAAGCTGGAGTTATTAGGCTGCGCTGCTTGTTTTGTCGGCCATATTTTGGCTTGTCGGCCATATCAGGACGACCTGTTGGTGTGTGCTGTGTGCTGTTAGTGGCAGCATCAACACTATTAACACAGAGGAGTGTGGAGATCATATGAGTAACCCTGCCATAAGTTTGGCAGGGTGCACAATGGAACTAGTGTTACCACCACACAACGGATTGCCACTGTCAAACCGGTCAAGTTGCACTTTGCATCCACGTCTGTCCAGTCTCATAAAATACACTAAGGACTGTGGGAAAAAAATTAATACGAAACTTCAAATTTCTTGCATCATTAGTGTTCGAATTCTTTAGTTGTAGACAACAATGCAGTTTGTGACCATGTAACCTTAAGTTGAACTGTATATGTTCAAAGCTAAAATTGTTTAAGGGGTATTGAAATTCCTGAGATGATCCCCCTCTATGACAAACACAACAAAAGAGCGAGTACTACACAATAGAGTATACGAGCAAGTCTTTTCCGATTGTAATCCTCTCCAACGCGGTTGAATTTGTTCAGTTTCTTCATGTTTCATTTCCTAATGAAGATCCTTCACTTCATGTTTTGTGTTGTGGCCTGAATGTAGATCAGTGTGCGACACTCTTTGCCACATGATCCCTCTTGCTCTTGCAGTCACACAAATATTGACCCGTCTGTCACAGTCAGGCTGCAGCTGGCAGGACCAGGGCCGATCCTGCCAACTGTAGTGGCCCATTAAAAGATCCATAAAGTTTTTACTATAAAGTCAGCAGATGATGCGTTCACTGTGCTAATTCACACAACAAGCATACGAGCCTCAGCAGGCAGGGAGACCTTGGATCAACACAGGCCCTTCTCTATGCATCGGGTGTTGTTAATGGCAGTTGTATTCTCAACTCTGTGATCTCATTGGTACAGTGCAAAGAGTCATGATAGAGCATCTGGTTCATTGACGCTAGTTAATTTCCTGATACAATAGCAACACATCTCACACAGGCCACTGTCCCCAGCTACTTGTGTGACTTGTTAGTAACAAAGTATTTTCAGCTGCGTCACAGTCACACTCATTATTCCATATGTCACGTTCATGAACCCATGTCGCTTAAATCCGCTTGTCAGAAAAAGGATAAATTAGCTGTAAAAACAACCTGATGTGCAAAACAAAAGATAAAAAAGAAGTTTGTAGATTCTGAAGAAAAGCTCAGAGGACATGATGTAAACATTAAAAAAAAAAATGAAATAGTTATACATAATGAGGCTATGATTTTACAGCAGGGAATAAACTCGTCAAGTGGCTGTGCAATAACAGACATGTAATTGTAAAACAGAGCTGCTCTTCAGAAGGAACAGCTGTCTGTGTGTAATGCTGATAGCCAATGAAATGGCTCATCAATTTAGGTCCCATCTTTAAAATTGCCTTGTGTCTTGGTGTTCTGGGGAAAGTCACTAATGCAAACCTTGATGATATTGTGTGGGAGTAGTCAAAGATCTTTGGCACAGCTAATGGAAATTGTATGAGCAATTTGAGTTTTAAACATGACATGCGTTTGTTGATGGTTCGGTTCCAGCCGTGTATATTTATTACTGCAGTGATATGGTAAACAGATAATGTAGGCGCAACATAAAAAATAAATGATGAGAAATTCAGATATTCAGGTTGTATGCATTGATTAAGGTCATCGAAAGGTCCTGACTGTGACTGGAATAATAATCTCATAGTGTGATCGCACAAGCAAGACAGTTTTTCACTGTTCTTAAAAACACCACATTTATTCTATAGATACTTCTCTGTCGGAGATATACATTATTTGAATCCCACAATCAAAAGACACTGGTGCGATATAAACACCGCTTCAATATATAACAGTGTTCCTACCCCCTACCACCTACATCTGTTTCACAGCACCCATATCAGTTTCTCTGGTTAGGCCGCCTCAAGCTGCTTTACAAGCTGTCAGTAAACAATTCATTAATCACTGCCCTTGAAAGACACTGAAAACAGATTAACAGATCAAAAGAACTGCTCCACCGTGGTTCTTATCCTTCAAATCCAAATGATTTTTTACAGTGTTTTTTTTTCTCTGTCAGGAGATTTAACAATTAGTCTGTGCGCTCAGCAACAAATGAACTGTTAACTCCACTGTTCTGTATTTAAAGATTGGTGAACCACAAACTCTTCCACTGTTTTGCACTGATTTGCATTGTCGCTACCAAATGATTATAGAGTGTGTTATGTATTTTAATACTTACAGTACATTGGCTTTACTCCTAATACCCACACGTCTTTTTCTCATCTGATTTAATTTGTATGCAGTAGTAGTTTTTTTGAGTTTTCTCAAAAAGCTTAGTAAATTAGAGTGAAAGCCTCTTTCACTATTGAGGTGTGAAAAGTCTGATACACTGGACATTGACAATGACATTATTTTCATATTTACTTACAAACAATGGAAAATAATCAGGAGCAGTCTGAAAAAGTGGTTTATCAACAGCACATTAGTCTAAACACCACTAACTGTAGTTCCCGATCATAACTGTCCACAGACAGTAGCAGCAAAGTGTTTGGCTAAACAAAACCAGAACCATAAAACCGCATCACAATTTTCATAAATTGTGTAATTATTTAGAAAATATGAGTTACTTTATTTTATGAATAAAAGGTTTCTGGTCTGTTGGTGGTGCAGACAAAGCAAAATTAGCCAGTAGCTAAATCTGGCACCAAACATCTTCCTCTTTTGAATAGATGAATCTATTGATGTTTTTCCATTTTTTTTCTAAATTACCCCAAAGTATCGTTTCTTCTTTATGTTCTGCTATATAAAGATACATATGTCATTAACTGAGCTGTGATTATTAGCTGATAAAACTGGCCAACCTATCCATCGTTCTCATGCTGATTCTGTGTCATGACACCAGTCAGAAGCAAAGTAAACAGAAGAGTCAACAGAAAGCTCCAGTAGTGATTTAAAGAGTGTTTAAACTTCCACCTCCGGGGGAAAACAGTGGCCTGACCCCACAAGATGACTGATTAAGTAGCCCTGTTTACAAATAGAGCTGATACAGATATATATACACACACACACACATGCGCACACACACACACACGCACACTGGCTATCTCCCGTATGAGGGAATAATGCTACAGGCCATTCACTGGGCTGTCAGCCACTGCTGAGCTTTGCACATTTGCACCAGGAGAAGCAAACATAACGACTCTCTAACATTGTCAGTTGACCTGTGCTAACACACACGTCAACAAGATGCAAAGAGTTGTGGGTAATTGTAAATGGGTGACTGTCATTTTCCCCTACCCCCATTGTTTTTAATGGGAAACCTTATACTGCATATCCCATATATTTACCACTGTCAGAAACTACCTCTGTCACGACCATACAGCTGGTACCTCCAGTCAAAGCTCACCACTCTTTTATGGAATCCATAAACAGCGTGCACAGACATTTACTGCTTTCATATGCATACTTTTATAGACAACATATTGATGCTTCTAGTAGCACTTTTATAATGCAGGCAAGAATGTAGTTCCACGGGAACTGTTTCCATTTTCTACATCACTGGTAGACAACCTCTATTCATATTCAGTTCTTGTCGAACTAAATTATTAAAACAGTACAACTGGAACAGCACCTCTTGTAATATACTTAAATCGCAAATTCTGCCAAAGGGCAAAGGGCAAAATACTCAGCAGCACATAGAAATAGAGAGGCTGACAACATCAGGTGTATGTGTATAAAGCTAAGGGTACAGGATATAGCCTGCAGCACAGAGCTGTCTGTTCATTTAGCTATTAGGTGTATGACATAATGTTCTTCATTGCATGACAACGTGTCATAAACATGTTATCAGGCTTGTGTAAGTAATCATAAAGTGTGTGTGTCTATTTACTGGACAGCAAAAACATGCCAACTTGATGTTAAGTTTATTCTATAGGAAGTGTCACAAATATGTCTGAATATAATCAACCATCAATCAGCACCAACAACAACAGTTCCTGCTATTAATATTACCTATAGATAAAAGTCATATAGCAGCGAAAGTTGCTAAAACTGGTCAGTTTGTCGTTTTTCTGATTGAAGCTTTTCAACTAACTTCTGACTTCTTTCTTTTTTTAAAAAAATATTGCACAATTTAGAATTTAAAAAAAAGTCGATATCTTCTACATCGTCTATTCTGCAGAATAACTGACTGGAATGACTGGTTATTATGTATAAAGATGTTGTGACATACAGTACAGTCTCCGTCGGTCCTCTGTCTGAGGTCCCTGAAAGCATCTTTGTTTTCGTTGTCACCGTTGTAAAACAAAAAAATAAGTTGTTTAACTAATGTGTGAACGGTTTCACTCAGGACTGCAAATATGTACTTATTCTATAGGGGGACAGGGGGGTGGTTTTGTAAAGTGGTCTCTCTCTACCACTGTCAGTACTGAAAACCAGCTTCTCTTTCTCTCACTCACTAAAAAACACAGCCGACAGCAACAGGTACTTTTCATCCATTTCCGTGTTTTAATTATTCATGTTATTCATACTTATTATTGGAAATCATTACGAATATAAGCCTAATTAAGTGATTTACAAACATATCAGTTGTCTCTGTCCTTCAAAAAGCCACAGTGCCGCTTGCAAACCACAGATAACGGTGGTCAAAAAGAACTATTTAAATGAATGTACCTAGAGCTTCACACACTGACTGGACACAGTCACAAAATAAGTAGCATGTTGAGGTCAGACCCGACATCCAGCAGCTGAGGGGAATATACACAAACTGGGACAGATGCTGCCTTTGTAGTCAAGACAAAAAGGAATGAATACATAAATTAGTTGATGCTCCGACTGTAAAAAACACACGTGTGTTCATGGAAAACGAATCCCTCTGGGCAACAGAGCCACCCAGTTGAAACGAGCTATCATCAAGTCTGTGGGTAGGTACATAAGATAGTTTGCTGATTACTCAGCAGGCCGATGGTATCTCCTGGAGTGAGTTCCTTAAGGCTACAACGTTATCTGATTGTGAACGGTAAAAAGGGAGATGCAGTAAACTCCATTAAGATGTTTTTGCTCCCCCGTTTTTCTCCCTCACTTGTTTTCCTGATCCCATTTTCCACCACCTTCATGTGGAGGAAGAGAAAACATTTCGGATGTGTGTGCATGTGAGAGAGTGTCAAAAGTGTGCAGGTTGCATTTTGCGTGCATGTTTAATTAATCTGTGCAGATTAAACCGAGTGTGTTTGTGCGTAGGCGCGTGACTGTATCACAGTTCTACCTGAAGGCGGTTTGGTACAGTGGCGTCTCAGATGGCTGACAAGGGTCTAACAATAGAACTGAGGCCCCGCCAGCAGCCCCTCAGCTGGGGAGGGAAAGTCACCACTTCCTTTGCCTGCCACCACATCCTGTCCGGCCTGCAGGGAAAAACCTGAAGTGTCGCTACTCAAACGGGCTGGAAGATTTAGTGTGTGTGTGTGTGTGTGTGTGTGTGTGTGTGTGTGTGTGTTGCACTTATATGTTAATGATCTATCAGTTAATAATTTAATTTGGAATATAATTTGGAATCATTTAAATTGGAAAATGGAGGAAAGAAAATAATTCAGTACACGGGTTGTCATAGCACCATTCTTTTGTGTGTTTGTTTTTGAATTAGTTTGGACTGCAAAAACTATTTCTATATTGTCCATTATTGAAATATCTGTTCATGCTGAAGAGCTGTTAATAATACAGCTATTACAGGGTGTTTGGATGAGAACGGTGGTTTCGTGCTTTAGTTACGTTGTTTACAGTTAAAAAAATAATACCAAAAAAAACACGACACCAGTGTGGGTGTGAGTGGGAGACTGCTGATACACACTCCTGCAGGCACTTGATGCTACATGAGAGTGTGAGCAGACTGTGGTAATTTAGTGGCAGCCTTCATCACGGGGTGAAATAAAGCGCAGAGGCACTCGGTCATGCTCAACGAGTCCCTCTGTTTATTATCAGATGGCAGCCATCACTCCTCACCGCGGGTGATAAACTCTCCGCCACGCATGTGTCCCACACATATAGTGACACATGGAGAGAGGCGCGTGGGTTTGTGGCATACATGAACAGACTCACACACACACACACACACCATTTATTAGACTTGGTGTACACTCGGGCGCATTGGGTTGACTCTCCTCCCCTACGGAGTAAACAGTAAACACTGAGTTCACCGCCTCAGCACAGCTCAGACGATATATCTGCATCTGTTGCCTGGACGCAGAGATTGGCCGTCGCGATGTCCTCGAGTGATGCAGCGGCTGGACCGGCCCGCAAACACAACCAGGCGAACACAAACTCGCACACATCAGCGATAGTGCTGGTTCAGTAAACCCCGCTTTAAAATTAAACTTAAATAACAGCCTCTTTAAACTCTCACAATCTCTCTCTCAGTGCGCACACACACACACACACACATATACAAGCGCACACCCCTTCATTTCAAAGTGCTCACCCACCCATTTGTCCATTGCTGGGGCTCAAAGCGCCCTCACATACACACACCAAAAGCTAATTTAATTAGCTCTCCTGCCAAACAGGCGCTTCTTTCAATTAATTATAGCCGCACACAGCAAAGTCTCTCGCAGCATGCAGAACAAGAAGCTCGCCATGGATTTCCTTAACTAATGACTGTAGCATATACTGAACGCTGGCGATACAGTAATGGACCGCTGTTCAAGAGTAAGACCGGATAAAAAGACGCCTCCATCTTTCATGAGTAACTTTTCTTGGAGATAAAAACAACACAGGAATCCACGGGCCCCTGTGTGTGAGTGCAGCCGCACTGTGCTGGAGAGGACAGGGAGTGCAGTGAGCCTGTGTTTGTGTTAATAGATCACAGCGCCGCGTTGACGGGAGAAATAAAACAGCGGGGGCAGAGGCGAGAAGAAATAAAAAAAATAAATAAATAAAAACTATCAATTTTGTCATAAAGGCCTGTAATACAAGTCTGCCCAATTACATACACAAGCAGGTTCTGAATGATATGCTCCAAGGAACAATGATTACATTTCCAGTGGCCACAGTGATGGTTAAGCTGGTGGAGTGTATTGATAGACTGAGCAGCAATCACACATACAAAACACAACTTAACACAGGCACATGAAACATCCACTTACTGTTTGCTGCACAGTAACCAGGAACTGACCAATGACAATGTGTGCTCCAATTACATGTTATTTTATGATTCTGTAGCTGCAAAATGAATATAATCAGGAGCACAAGTACAAAATTAGGTGCAGGATTATTATAACTAATTAATGATAACTAATTAATTTTACACAGTAAATATATTGATTGATGTGTCGTCAGGGAAGAATTTGATTTTATTTTCCATATAGTATAGAAGAGACTCATTTGTTGTTTCATTGAATTCAGTGAAGTTATGTGAACATTATGTGATCGTTCTAGTCAAGGACACCTGATCACACCTGGCCAGTCACTGTCAGTGCAACAGGTGAGAGCATCAGCAATAGCTTCGAATGAGAAGCTGAACCAGAGGCCATCAATATCATATTAACCAACATTACTACGACAAGTGACAACAATTTTCTGACATATTATTAAAAAATAAATTACCACATATCTCTATAATATAACTCAGCTATCATCATCTAAAAAACGAACAGAAAGTGAACTTCAGTTGCCTCCATCACCCAGGAAAACGCCAGAAATCACTTCATGGCTCATGAACTCTGAGCTCTCCGAAAATTGCAAAGGCCGAGGTTGTGATTACTGGGAGGGAGGGGGGACACGTACACGGTAAACATGACCCCAATGAAGGCAGCATGACTTTCACTTGAGCTGACATCATTTTCTCATCTTCAGCTTATGCGCCTGTCTTCTGCCTGCTTTGCGTGTGTGTTTGTGTGTGTCGAGAATAAGCTGCATGCGCCATAAGAACCATATTTGTGGATGAGCTAGCCTCACTTGTCTCTCCATGTGATGACAAAATGCCCCTAACCCTGACAAACGTTGAAACAATTCAGACCTGGCAACTCGGCAAACCGTGAATTACTTGTGTCAGTGTGCCACAGTCATTTTCACTGACATATGCATGCAATATCCTCACACCACACATCCCTGCATCACCTCTGGTACAATGTATGACGGGCCTGTTCAAAGAAATCGCCTTCAAATCAATGGGCGAAGTCATAGAACACAGCAAAAGCCATAACTCACCTTCAGATATAATCTCAGAAACTGATATAGAGCTTTTTTTTTATCTTCTCAGCTGGACCACCGTACATCATCTTTAAAGGTCCGCCATGCCAACTTGACTCTAAAGGCAAACGTTTCATTTAACTTGAATAGATGAGCATGGGCGTATGCGGCATGTGTTAAATGTGGCTCGTGGCTTCGGAATAGGACGTCGAAGCATGGAGCAGGCCAGAGCTTCAAAGAGCTGCTTCAAAACAAGGCACTGTCCTTTTTTTTTGTAATGTATTCTGTCTTTACAGGCGCCTTTATATTTCTTTATAGTCTAGCAGTGAGCCAAGCCTAACCCCGGAGGCCTAAATCCATCTGTGTTGCTCTCTGTTCTAATGCGCTCCTCTGAGAGCCGCTCATTCCTCTCTCTCTTTCTCTCTGCATCTTTTGCTGCTGTCGGCCTGTTGCTAGGAAAGAGAGAATGCAATTGCCATGGTAACCGAGCCCCACTTCCACTCACATGGACAGTGTTGTGCTGCAGCCGGCAAGAACAATTCGACGCATCCACAAGGCTGAGATTGTATTGGGGGTCAGAGGTCAGATTGCATGGAAGCAGCGGCTGAGGCTGCTGCTGTCAGTGTGCTGTATCTGTGCTGCGGTGGTATCACGTTGTGTTTTCAATTCTATAAACGATGCATCCTGATGCAACACAGCCAGGAATTAAGTGATCTCGCTGTGCAGATACTGGGAACAATAAAGTCGTTTATAACTATCAGGAAATGCAAAGTATTATATTCCCCAGAGCTATAAGTGCTGCGTTTAATTGGTAGCCTCCTTTTTTTTCCATTACGATGTTTGCCAGCCATATGGATGCTAATTTATTGAAATTACCTCAGCCCAGGACGAGTCAGAGCAGGAGAGATATAAACGCTTGTTGATAGCTTGTCCAAGAAAAACACAGGCCTCTGAAGTGAGAGAACTCCTTATGTGTGAAATTGCATTCATTCATTTTTAACAGTATGTACAAATTGATGGGTACAGACTGAATCTCTACTTATTTTGTCCCCTCTCCTAAGAAACGTGTATAAATTGCGTATACGTATATAAATCCATCTGGCTATAGCTTAAACTTTAATATCCAAGTGTAGTGAACTGATTTTATAATAAATACCAATTGTGATCATGTGTTATAAGAAAAAAAAATCCAAATTATTTAATTATTATTAATAGTTTTCCAAGGCTTCTCGTAAAGACTAACGTGATCAGTGTTGCTCTTTTCCACTTCTTGTTAATGGACAGATGATCATAATGCAGGTCATGACCTTCTACCTATTCCAGGGTCTCGTAGGGTCACCTGCCGTCTGAAGGGCACTTTCTACTGCGACTGTGTAGATTGTCATCAAAAACACGGCCTCAGTTTTCGAACTCATGATCGAATGCTTTGAGTTAGCGGCTCCTCCGCTGTTTCCCCCAAAGAAAAAAACAGCAACTCGATCTTTCCATCCAATCATTTCTGGCCCTCCTGCCTGCCAGGTTTGGAAGGAAATCGTCCTGGTGGTTGCAGGCGCTATTACACCTTTGGCTTGCGCGAGCAGCTCGTCTTGGCCTCAGACGCAGACTGGCAGAGGCAGACATCGCTCCTCTTCCTTTGGCAGTCAAGCATGTGGTATTTCCAAACAGTTACACTGTCAGTCTGGCATTTAGCACAGCAGCTGATGGACACTAATAGGGGCTTGGCTGCTCCACTATTACCCTAAAGAGAACTCTTGTCAGCAAGTATGTGATCACTTGGCCGATCGAGGGTGTCTAACTATATACCTGATTGATCAAAGAGGACTCAAGGCAAATCTGTAAAGCAGCTGTTTCCTCTTCCTTTTAAGCCACTCCATACATTTATACCATAACCAAACAACCATAACCATCCTCATATAATGAGATTTTGCCACATTGAAAGATTGTTATGTTCGCCCCATATATGCTTAATTACAAAGCACAACAGCGGGGCTAAAACGCTAAAGTAGCAGGAACCACTGCAGACAGTAGTGAAATACTTAAGCAGCTGTTAGTATGCATGTTTAGTAGTATTATGTTTTCAAGCGGATTTTAACACTGTGTTATTGTCACCATCCGGCAAGAAACAGTCACGACACCCAGAGATGGGTGTGTTCAGACCTGTGAGATCTGACTGTGCAAGGCAGTGATAACTACTGCGCACTCATGGGTTGCAATATCTCCACACACTACAGACAGACTTCAGGAATCAACTGCTCTCTCACTGTTGCACTGTGTATTACATACATCATCTATGGAATGTAAATATGTCACCATTTTGAATAAAACTATTAAGGTTTAGGATCTAGTGAAACAGTTTGCCTGAGCAGCCGAGCCAAAGCCTGGAAAGGTTCATTGTTTTTCTGCAACAACACCTGCAGAGTAACTTTCCAAAGTTGTTAGGACTACCAGGAAACTACCATGCTGTCAGACTGATTCGTATTAGTCTCTGGCTGCAGCTCAAAATTAATAAACCCATACTTTCTCAGCTGGCTCCTCATTGTCCAGTGTCCTCAGGAACTTCATGTTTTGGTTCACAAATTGTATTTCTGTGCGAAATATCTGTATGTTTCTGTAGGAGGCTGGAAAAGTATCACATTAATGTCTGATCAGTGCATAGTATTGACTCAACTACTTCCCCAGAGTCCTTATGCTCTGTCTCTGCAGATCCAGGAACGCACATGTAGCCGTATCATTGACTGTTGCAGATCATTGACTGCCAACAGTAGAATGTGCTAGATTTTGTAGTTACAATGTATCGCTGACTCAGTATTACTAGTAGTAATATTACTAACATTTATTTTTGCTATTATCTGTTTTTTCTCACCATTGCTGAGGATGTAGATCAAATGATTGATTGATTGATTGATTGATTGATGATTAATAGCTGATCAGTACCAGTGACACACTGACTTAATGGGCCATTTGCTGGGATGTGTGGGTTGAAAGGTTTCCCCTTAATATAACTTTTGGCAGCAAATGAAATTGGAGAATGAAAGATAGATTTATGGTCGCCTTGATCAAACACTCGAGATCAAGTGCATGTGGTTTTGTGGCGATTAGCACACATTGGGTAGCTGATGGGCATCACTTCAAATGGAAAGAAGGATCCAATCAGAGAAATCAGCTGCAGTTTTGCTGCAATGAAATTGTGATGATTGAAAGTAGTCTGCCTGAGCCTGCAGGATGCAGACAGCTCGCTGTGCACTCAGTCTGTGGACAGTGATCCAGCAGGGGAGTGAATCAGGCAGCGTGGGAATTACAGCATTTAAGACTCTTATTTACACTACAAACAACATTTGCTCCAAACCTCCTGCTCAATTCATTCCTCTATCCACAATAACCATGTTCCCACTAAGCCCAGATCATTTTTCTGCCATTATCCGTCGCCGTAACGGACTGAATCATAGTTCTGAAATACTCCTCTTTCAGTTTAAGTTTCACTTCTGACCGGATGGTGACTCTGCACCAGCATGTGCCATGTTTGATTTATAACCAATGTTTTACAACTGAGGAACGTCACTAAATTTGGGATGAGGAGACAGGAATGATCAGCTGCACATTTCATCCACTCAGGGATGACTCTAACTCTTTTTTACTCGGCTGAGCCAGACATCTCTTTTCACACGGAAGAAAAAAAAAGTCTCAAATTCTGGATCCAATTTAAAATGTGTGTGACCACTGATGTCTTGTGATCAGGCTGTCAGAGTAGTCCAGGCATAAAGTTACAGGAGGATACATTGGACTGTTTTTCAGATATTGTAAATATCCATTAGCTATATATATATATATATATATATACAGGGGGTCCTCGAGTTACGACGGTCGCGAGTTAAGTTGTTTTCGTGGTTACGACACATCTCCCGTGAACTTCCTTGTTTCGGCTTAAGCGGTTTGCCCCGTAAATATGTACAGACTTCACACGGGAACTAGTTGGTGAGCGCTCTCTCTGTCTCTCAGCACGCCTGCCGGCTCTCCAGCAGCTCCATAGCACAGCTCGGCTACTCTGCCTTGTGTTTACTTACGTGAAATGGGGGGTCCTCGAGTTACGACGGTCGCGAGTTAAGTTGTTTTCGTGGTTACGACACATCTCCCGTGAACTTCCTTGTTTCGGCTTAAGCGGTTTGCCCCGTAAATATGTACAGACTTCACACGGGAACTAGTTGGTGAGCGCTCTCTCTGTCTCTCAGCACGCCTGCCGGCTCTCCAGCAGCTCCATAGCACATTGTGGGGGTTAGGTTAATTGGCCACTCTCTAAATTGTCCATAGGTGTGCATGTGAGTGTGAATGGTTGTTTGTCTGTTTATGTATTCTGTGTTGGCCCCGCGATGGACTGGCGACGTGTCCAGGGTGTACCCTGCCTCTCGCCCGATGTCAGCTGGGACCGGCTCCAGCTCCCCCCGCGACCCTTAACAGGATAAACCGGTAGAAAATGAATGACTACTGACTTTTCTCTGTAAACTGGGCACTGCTTAAAAAGAATTTCCCGCAAGGGATTAATAAAGTATATCTGATTCTGATTCTGATTCTGATTCTGAATGAGACTTTGAGTGTGAAATAATTGTGTATGTTTTTATATTCTTCTGTCAGAAAAATCTCTGTCAGTCAGTGACTTGTGATGAAATGTAGTTTCACTGACTTGACACAACTAGCATGAAAGCTCCGGATGAACTGATTTACAACAGTTGCTATTAGACATCATTTAAGACACAGGAAACAACATGTGGAAAGCGCAAGGTTTTATGTAAGTGTTGAATATAAACTAGGCACTAAGTTGTGTAGTTAATGGATGTGAAAATCTATACAAGGCTTAAATCTCATGAAGAAATTATTTTGTGATTTACAAACTGCCACTAAACATTCATGAATATAATTTGAAAAAGTAGCTTCCCCGCTCAGCCGAAGCCTCATATTTTTTGGTTGTGGCAGTTGTGCATTTTGCATAAATTGGGCAGGACAGCACACACAGTGATGATGCTGCAAATCCTCTGTGGAGCATCTCTCCCAGAAGAACACAGAACCGTCTCTTCCACAGTGTAATCTCTACCTACAGTATCCAGCAACAGCCTGTCACCGCATGTTCCTTTACATGTAGAGGCAAATTCATTCTTTCTGTCAGGTCAGCCACTGCAGTAAAACAGAACACATGAACACTAGTTTTAACACTAGTATCAGATATTACCAAAATAAGACAAACTACTATATGTTAATCTCATGAAGCCACAATAACAATTTAATTCCAGGCAGAAAAATAAAGCTAATCGTCTTTTTTTTTTTTTTTTACAGTGTTACATGAATGAGTGGATGCTTAAATGGTTTGATTTATTTGACTGTACATTCTTGGATGGTTTGGGGCAGTATCTCTATTTCCCTCAAATGTCAATAAGCAGGTTATTGTTATCTACCACAGCTGTCCTCAGTCACCATCACTGTCACATATATACTCAAAGCCCCTCTTATTCCTGGCATCCATCTTTCCCCTCGCCACATATTATCTTCACGTTTCTCTCCTTCTAATCTCTTTTTTACTCCGTCAGTGTCTGGTACAATTTCTCCCTCTCTCTTTTCTCTCACTCGCTTCAATTCCCCCCCCCCCCCCCCCCCCCCCCCCCCTCCCCCCCCCCCCCCTCCCCCCCATTATTTGTCTCCGGTCTCCCAGTGCCTGTGACCTCTGTTTGTGTCTGCTTTATTCGTCCTGTCTCTCGCGGCGTCTTCCTGTCCTCTGCAAATGATGGGTCTGTCCCTGCCGGCCGGCACAGTGAGCTCCTTTTACTCCCGTCTCACTTCCCTACTCTTAACCTCTTCCCCATTTGGCTCAGTTATGATGCTCTCATATGTTGTTTTTTCCTGAATGGCTCTCATTGATGATTCCCAATGATTCCCATTAATGCATCAGGTATGCACTCACACTGTTGTCCCAGAGGAGTGTGTGGACCAACTAAACCCCTGAGGAGCCAACAACTTTCAACTCGCCTCATGCTGCTGCCTTCAACTTTCCAACCCCATTCCCACTGCACACTGCTTTTCACTGTTGACGATACTGCCTGTAGTGTTGAGTAGCACACTTTTCAACTTGCTCTGCAGCTAATTAGTGTCAGTGTTCAATTCCTCCTCTCCTCAGCGCTCACTCTCTTCCCACCCACCATCAAAGCACACAGCACAATTAGGTGTGTAAAGCGACGTGAGGAGAAAAGAGAAAAGAGGAAAAGAAAAAAAAAAGAGGCAGACACGCTATCTTTGAAATGCAAATCCAGATGGGGCAGGACCGTCATGTGGGAGATTTGCCAGGTTTGCAGCACGGCTGGTGAGTGGGAAACATGTACTCCACTACGGTCATACAGCACTTCTCCTGATGTTTGATCCTGCAGCATACGCACATGTGGGGTGCAGGAGTTTGGTGCTGCGTTGTCATGGCAATTTAGAGCATCAACTGCAGCCCTAGATAAGCGGGGACGATGAGTGCACAGTGTACCAGGGGACAGGAGGAGATACGCTCGCTGACAGTAGGTTTTGACCCCACTCTGCACGGCGTCCCGTTAAATGACGCACCCCGTTTCACTTCGTTAAACTCTCTCTCAGTCCAAAACACTGACTGATTGGCTGAAATCAGGAGGAAAGCACTCTGTCTCTCTCTGGCTCAATCTGAGAGAGACAGAGTGAATCAAAATAGAGAATTAAAAAAACAAAACAAATAACAGAGGAGAAGAAGACCAGGGATAGCCAGTAACTTTAGACCCCCCCCCCACACACAGGGAGTAATGGGCACCATATACTAACATCCTGTTGGGATAATAATCACCCTCAGAGATAATCTGTGGATGATCGCTGCTGAATGCCTGCAAAGGCGGACGCGAGTGGACCAGTGGAGGTTGTGTGCAGCAGAGCGTGTGTCTCTCTAATAACAGTGCTGCTGTCAAAAGCCCACATGATTACTGAGAGAGGAAGAAGGGCAAGGGATGAATGTGGGCTGTGACATGAAGACATTCATTATTAATGTGCAGAGTTTGATTGTGTGCTCGTTATCTGACTCTCTCAGGCTTTTTCTTTTCCATCAGGTAGATATACATTTTCAACAAACGGCGAAATTAAAGTTATTCATACTTGTAAATGTGCATAGCTGTGTGTTTTTTTTGGGATGCTGCAGGCTTATACCAGTGTCTGTGACATATAATAGTCTGTAGTTGCAAGCGCTGCTGTTCTTCATGTGGAATTGATGGAAGTTGATGACCCTGGAAGAATCATTGAGAGGGAGGGAGAGAAGCGGGCTGGAAGAAAAGCAAAAAAAAAAAAGAAAAAAGAAAAGGGTTATGTGTAATGAGTGTGTGGGAGGCTACAGCGTAAATAAGGTTACGTGTGGGTCTGCTCCACTGAGAAACGTTCACATCGTCAAATAAACCCATAATGCATTGTTTCATTCTTTCTCAAGCTAAATAACAAACGGGCGTGGGATGAAAAACGTCCTGGTCCTATAACCGCTCGACTCGCAGCGGGGCTGCTAAACTCATAATGCTGCCGCCTTATGAAAAACAAGCACGGGGACGCATTGGAGTATCTGCAACGCGAAGCATGGTCAGCGATCCATAAAACCAATCCTGAGGGGAAGCGGGCTTTGAATCCAAGCAGCACCCAGTGACACAGTAAATAGCCACAGTGCAAGAAGACTTGACTTCATGCCAAGAGGCTGCAGACAAACAGCACTTGTTGCAGCATTTCGAATATTTAACATCAAGTCCCTTTTTTCATACTGTGCAAACAGAGAAAATATCCAAATTGCTTGTTTATTCATCATGTGTCAGAGCAGTTAAGAGGATAAAAGCTTCCCTGTGTACTACTGGCTTAATTATGAAACACTAATTAGCTTTAATTGCTCAGAAACAGGTGATCACATACTCCCTCTTTTATCGAGCATGCTTCACAGCGGTCATTGTGTTTATAACGCTAACTCTGTCTGGTCTGCTTGAAAATAGCTGTGCATTTTTAATATTATGTTAAATAATATTAATTTAATGGTATATAATTATTTTTATTTATTTAATATTTAAATCATCTGAATAAAATCCATGGTCAAATAGGAGTCACTGTAATGTAATTAAACCAGCTTGCATACAAATCAGTTTATTCACAGCTGGAAATAGATGCAGATGTACAAAAGAAAAAAAATCATTCAGATACAGTGTGTGGTTCAGGGCGACTCCACAATCTGCTGTATCATGTCTGCAGTCAGCGCTCACATCGCTCGGCAGAGGAATAAAGACGGACTGGAACAATGAGTGCGAGATTACCCAGAGGACTTTCAGGGAAAATGGATACACTTTGAGACCCATATTAGCTATCGCCGCGGCGACAGGGGTTTGGACATAAGAGCGAAAACAAACATGCTGAATCCATGAATTCAGACTTTAGTCGAACCACTGCGCATCGTTAGCTCTCGGTTCTCCTGCGATAGAGGAGAAAACGAGACGTTCTTCCACAGTAATGGTGTGAATGTCCCAGAAAATATGGTCTTTCTACTGACTCGTACCAAACTGCAATTACACTTTGTATCTGACTCTGACACTAATTGATGTGAAACAAGAACGTCTGACTGACTGTCTGCTGAGGACGGTAAAAACTGAAGAGATGTTTGGACCGATGCAGCAGGATCTCTCCATTTACTTCCAGAGGCCTCTGACTATGACAGACAGGTCTGTTGTCTATTGTGGGTGTCTGTGTGTGTGTGTGAGAGATGAAGAAATACAGGAAGAGACATTGAGGGCAATGACAGGCTGAAGAAATCTATGCTTAAGAAATCTACAATTAAGCAAAGTGGTACATTTTATGTAGGTAAGAATTGGAACATTGTCTTGTTATGTAAGTGTGGCAGCACCAATCACAGCATGATTGAGCTTGATAGTCTAACACTGCTACAACATATGTACATACGGTACGTTCAACGTACCATTCATACCGGGAATCTCTGTTCACCTTTATACTGATGAAATGTCTTGCGTGATTAATGTCCTTACTTTTTTATTTGCCAGTTGTTAATGTACCGCGATTTATCAGCAAATCATACAGGATAATAAAACAGACGAGAGTTCAAAGGTGAATGTTCAGCCATGATCACAGACTATTATGGGCTGTGAGTAATAATGCAGTGGATACGTTGTTCTTTAGATAGACGTGTGCGAACAAGACTACAGCTGGAAGACGCTGCATTACATCCAGCTGCATCTGTGTAAGAACTGATTGTGTGATTGTGCGCAGTATCATAATGAGCTGGAAGTGGCTGACGAAATGTCATCAAGCATTTACATCGTAAAACAACATAGTGTTTAGAAGTAAAAGGAGAATTAATAGAAATGGGTTGTGAGTCTGTTGGGAGAAATGGCATTGAAGAAGAACGGAAACTTCCATCAGCAACAGGAAAATTTAAGGTCAATGATGGCAAAGACGCTTTCATCACCAAGTCACGACTTCCACAACAAAGTTTGGTATGTTTCGCCCCCTGAACCCAAATGCACACACTAATCATGAAGAAAAGGATGCTGATGAATTTTGCTGACCTTAAAAATTAGCCCTCGACAAAGTGTGCTCCATGTTCACCCAGCGGAATGATTGTGCTTAGTTAAAATGGCAAAATTAAGACCAGCAGAAAAGAGCAAAGAAGGTGGTGTTTAATATTCCCGCCTGAAAAAAAAAAGTTGGCGCAGTTTTCATCTTGTAAACGAAAGGAACACAGAGACACTGTGGTTACAGCACAGTAATAACAGCTTTATTGCTGGAAAAGCCAATAACTATGAAGGTCAAAGCAGTAAAATATGACATTCTGCTGTGACATTTGACTATAGGAGCCTATTGTGTGCTATCTATCTTTTCCTCTGCCTCTACAACAGGTCGTTTCTGTCTTCCTGTCCTTTCACACCAGTATCATTAAATTCATTAGTGTGTGTGTGTGTGTGTGTGTGTGTGTGTGTGTGTGTGTGTGTGTGTGTGTGTGGTAATGGCGGCATGGAGAGTAACAGTTAGAACTAATCAAATAGGAGGCCACCCGTTTTTATCAAACCGTTGGACACTAATGTCATTAGGTGAGATGCATAGCTATGTGAGTTCATAAAATTTGGGGTCGGGGCCAGCAGCTGAGCTTGCGCAGACACTCGGGTTCCAGTCCGCCAACAATGTGATGAGATTAGCGTGTTGCGCTAAGTGCTGACAGGTATCATCTGTTCACATCAGGACGAGTCAGCTGAGGGAAAACATACCCTCCTCGCTGGGCTGGGATTGGACGGAGGTTACCATACATCAATGCGTGTGTTCGTGAAAATGAGGGGAAGAAAGAGAACGAGACTCAGTGTGAGTGACCGTAGGCACGATCAGGCGGTTTGTGCGTTTTCAATCAGCGTCTGCCTGAGAAGGCCAGATGTTCCACTGGCTCCTGTGCCAACGCCGTTAAGAACCGAACCCGATACACTGGCAGCTCCATGTAACTGATGGTGATGCTGATGGGGCAAATTGAGCGTTAGCAGACGTTTGGGTTGAGCGCTGCGTTCGCTCTGTCATTGTGGAACAATGTGACCTTCTACAGACAAAGGCCAAGAAAAGAGCTGCACTACTGCCACCTGTTGATGGCTGTAGCAGAGACTAGAGACACGCCCAGCTTTGTGGCCTCTTACTAATAGTTACAATCTGAAAACATAAGCAAGAATTTACATTACGTTATAAACTGCAAACCCAAGAGAAACGTGTTCGCCATATAACAAACAGGTCTGACACGATGGTATTAATCAGAATGACAGCCCCAGCTTTGAAGCTCCCACCACAAATAAACAGAGATGGGCTTCAATGTAAAAATAATGAGGGGATTTTTTTTTAACTGCACTGCACGCGTTGTTTATCTCTTTGCTTTAAGTGGCTCCGAACTCAAAAGGCGAAATTTAATAATGTATGAATGCACATTCAAAACGACTGGTGCAGCGTTTAACGCACATTTAATGGCGTGTTAAGGGGATCAAAGTGTCGAATCAGCTGTTGTGCAGAGGGGGTTTGTGGTACTGTACAAAACTGGGACTCACTCCTAGAAATATGCACAGCTTTCCATCCCCCGAAAGAGATTTTGCCCAGGACTGAATCTTAGTCCAATTTTCACTGTGTAAAATCCCTAAAAGATCCATGGGATTGCTGTTTAAGATGGTCACTGCAGCACGGAATTTGGTATTCCTCAACAAAACTCCCCTTTGGGTTTCATTTCATTTGGCAAACATCCAGAATCAGGAGAGACAAGGAAACCAGAGAGAGAGAAGGAAGATTTTTTTTAACTTAGTTTTTTACTATAACCACTTTAATAAACACCTTTATTGATGCTTTCTGAAACCAGGTCAAGTGTAAATTGCACAACCATCCTAACTGGCTTTTGCAAACAGAGTTTTTAAAAGGCGAAAAGAAAGAGAGGGGGGAAAAAAGGTGTTTGCTCTGTGCTCGAGGAGACTAATCTCTGGACTTGGACAGTGTTTCTGCCACAGACACAAGACGTTAACTGATACAGCACAACCCATTTGAAATGATTCATAGTTTTGGATTAAGAGGAAAAATAGAACAAGGCGTGTCACTGTTTGCTCGATTCGACTGACGTTTCGTCAACAGTTGCAGATAGACGAGGCAGACAGACGCTTGTTTGCGAAGGTCTCAGCGCTGTAATCGTTTGCAAAGCGCTCGTTCTCCCAGACTATTTGTAGACTTGACCGAACTCCCCGAATGATGCGCCACCGTCTCTTTATCTCGCTGTCAGCCGACGTCTTCTCGTTTCTGTAAACACGCAAACAGAATCGCCCCCAATCTGCCTCCTCGGAACAAATTCAATTTATTTCCTGTGTTGCTCGGAGCTAATCTGAAATTGTCTCTGGTAAAATGGAGCTGACGGCGGAGCTGGTGCTGCTTTCTTTCCATAACGTGGTGCATGACACGCGGCTCGTTACTTCAGTCACTTCACCCCTCTGTCTTAGGCCCATGTCTCTCTGTCTCAGTACAAAGGAAGGGCAGGTTGATGTCAGAGGTCATCAAGGTCTCACGGAAAAGCAAAAGGTCAACGTTACAAATCTGTCTTTGTGCTTTTCTCCCCCGACTAAACTTTGCTATTTACATATCTTCTCTATATTTATATTTATTTTTATATTGGCTCCTCCAACTCTTCCACATTGCACCACTGCTGCTGATGTCTCTGTGAGAGATTCACTCTCTGAAGAACCCTATTAAAGAAATGCAGGTCGACCGCAGTCTGAGGAGCATTCGAGAATTAGGGCTCTGCTCAGTTTCAGCCTGCTTGTTTTGTCAGGTCAGCAGCTCGTCTGAGGGCCCTGCCGAACAAAACCCCCGCATTTACCGCGGCTTTCGACCTGCGAGACAGGTGTGGAGCCGGTCGATAAGCCTGGAACACACTGACTTCTGCTGGCTTGTGGATGAGCGTACAGTAAAACTGAATTACTGGGGATATAAACGGCGCTGATCAAATGCCGGGCGCAATTTACTGTCATCTCCTCTGTCAATCAGAATCAGAGACAGTCTCTTTCATCTCGGTTCCTCTTCCACGCTCTCCGTCTGGTCGAGCTGGTCCTTTGAAGCCGACTCGAGCCCGGTCGTATCTCTCCGCTTGTCTTTGTCATCGCCCATCCCCCTAATCCTTCATCCAGACTTATCTCACTCAGTCGTTCACAGCATCTCTCTTATTATTATTATTATTATTATTAATATTATTAATAATAATAATAATACTAATAATAATAATAATATTAGTTAGCATTTACACTTCTCCATCTCCTTCCCTCTGTTCTTTTTTGATCTATAATTTCTATCACCATGCTGCCAGTGCTATCAGGTATAATAATAATAATAGTAATAAAAACACAACATTGAAAAGAAAACCAAGACAGTTTTTGAGCTGAGTCAGCTCCGACAGCACTGATGACATTTCCTCAGGGTGAGTTCAGGGTCTCGGAAGAACATGAATGTTCACACAGAAAGAAGGAAGTCACTTGGCAATGGAGATACAATGACAGATGTAAGTCATCCTTATTTCACTGCATGGATGCATAATGATATCTAAGAATTTCCATTTGCATGTATTGTGAATATACATACAGTATTGTTCAGTTGTCAAAGCATGTTGTGTGAATGAATACCGTATGCTTGCCATATTTCCTCGGCACATTGCCATTCATATTGCACATAAGTAGACGTTAAGATTGAATTGTATGTTTCCCAGATGATTAAAAACAATACAATTCTGAGACAAAGACTGAATCTCTGTCATTGTGTTAGAGACTATGAGGAAAAAAAAATCAGCAAAAAATCAGCAAGAGACAACAAAAGTCTATGCTTATTGGTTTTGTTTATTAGCTTTCAAATCCCAAATCACTACTATGCGTTACTGTTTCTCTGTGTGTCTGTGTGTGTGTGTGCGTGCGTGTGTGTATCTGTGTGAGTCAGTATGAGCATTTGCGTACGCCCCCCACCTGCTATCGGAGCTGTGTATCGCTGCGTATCACTGCGTATCACTGTGTAGCGTGGTTGGCTCGCGTCTCTGATCCAGTCAGATAAGCCCCGATGTTAACACATCCTGTCTGATCCATGCTGCACATTGTCCTAAACATACACCTCGCTCCTTTTTAACACCAAGTCTAAGAATAGCTTCGACTGCAGTCGGCAGACCCTTCATAAATAATACAACACACAGTGCCTGAAGAATATAGCCATACAGTAGAATCACTTATACACCATAAACAATGTATATGTATATACAGAATATATGGCATTTTGAATATGACTTCGAAGCGTAAATTCAGAATATATTTTTCAAAATTCTCTTAAGTGTTTTATGATCACTGACACTGACAACAGTAGGGTTCTTTGTTATTGGTTCACAAACACAGGCATAAATTAGAGACTCTTAATTGACTGCAGGTGTCAATGTGAGCGCCATTGGTTGTTTGTCTGTTGCCCTGCGATTGGCTGATGACCTGTTCAGGTTGTGCCGCCTCTTTCTCACATACCACTGCATTCTATCATCAGTACAGGTCACTGGTTTGCTGCAGGTGCATGGTCTTTTTATTGGCTATTTGCATCGGAGCTGTCAGAGTATACCGTATAACACCAGACAAATGAATTCAATAACAGCATATTTTTTAGTTCGGGGTATGCTAATATTCACTGCAGACACATTGCAGCTATATGGATTTATCAACCATGAAGCTGGTGCACGATTTGCTAGTTGTGAGAGGTATAATTGCATAATGGAAAGTCAATGCGGTTTCACTTCACTTGCCATTTCAACTTCTGTTGATTCGTTTAAAACTTTTGGCCTTGATGAGTTGATGATGGCTCAGGCCTACGTGATGGTGTCTACTTGCTGACAATGAGGCGCAGACATACAAGGTCCTTACAAGGACCCACCTTTATGTGTCGCATCCTAAAAAGCACCCAGCACATGAAATGGGACTCTTTTCATCTCTGGTCTCATTCTACTCTTTTGTCTGTGCTTTTTTCACTTAGCATTCATTTTTTTGTATTCTATCCGCTGGTGTCTTTCATACTGCAGGTGATATAGTATATTTCCCATTTTAATGTTCATCCACAAAGTCTATTTGGGTGCCATTATTATATCAAAGGACCATGATATGGTCCTAAAAGTACCAAAACACCTTCCCAAAACAAAATGATAGTTGAGTCAGTGGGACGGTCAGATCTGCATAAAAACAGAGATTCCGTGGGTCACGGTATTTTCTTAGAATATATGTAATGTGATGTGATAGTAATGTATAATAATGCAGTCATGTAATCATGTGATGAACCCTGAACTCTTTCCATTCCTCAAACCAGGACACCAGTGTTTTTTTCCAACCCACACAACCATTTTGCTTCAAACCCAAATATGATTTCCATTTTCAAAATCAGTGCGCCAATATATTCTGTGGCATTTCAGTGGAAAGACTCTGTGTAATGTTGGAGCTACAGCAGTGGAAAAAAAACATTTAAAAGGCGCGACAAGCTTATAAATTAAGCGCTATAGGTTTATCTAGGTTTTATTTCTTAAAGTCAGGGAATGGCAGCAGATTTGCTGCAAGAATGATCCAAAACAAGTCAAAGAGAATGAGCTCGGCTAAGGCACATCATTTGTCACTACGCTTACGTGTCTTTACCTTTGCTCCGAATAAGTGATGTGAGAAACGAAGGGAGGGAACACTGTACAAAGTGCAGCAGCTAAAGGCAGGCAGAGACAGATGCAGGCTTTCTGATGTGAACGGCTTCAAAGACCACCCACAGACACACAGCAAAAGTAAAGCCATGTCCAAGATGGAGGATGATTCAGCCCCTACACTCACCTCTGCAAGTCCATGGGGAGTCCTGCACATACAATGTTTCTGTGTGTGTACTTGCATTTCTATATCTAAGAGGACCAGTTTGACCATAAGACCTTGGTCCCTTACATCTTCAGTGGGCTTTTTTAGGGTTGTAAGTGTGCGTGTGTGTGTATAAGAGAGGGATCTTGAGAAGGCTCCAGGGAAATACCATCAAAAGAGCCTAATTAATCAAAGGTAACACAGCAGCAATGGAATTCAGAGCCTCACATGCCCCCTGGCAGCCACCAGACGCCCCAACATCATTGCTCCTCTAGACATTCAGGAATTCAGTTCAGGTCCATGGCTTCAGCTGGTAGCACGACTTCAGACGTACAAATGGGTTGCACGCACCCACACACACACATCCTCACTGCCCTCTTGTTCAGGTCGGGATCAATAGGCTGATTGATTGAGTAAGGACAGATATCCTGGCAGCACGCAGGATATGGGTATGGGATTGAGTATGAAAGACACTGGCCCTCAAGAAACCAATCGATCTGACCTTTCCAGATCAATAGTGTACTCAAGACTAAGAGAATAGTGTCTGGAAGTTAAAATAGGTTCACCTACCATCAAAGTCGAAATTCGTTTCCGTGGCTTTATGACAAATACAGCGGTAACCGTTTCAGTTTCTAGCATTTTGATCTGTTTGGAACAAAAACGACAGATTCTTTTCTGTCTGCTTAATCACATACTATCACTTATTCCAGTGATCTGTAATGGTTCGAAATCAAGACAACTGCCACTGTGAACTGAGGTTCGCAGGTAATAAGGCAACGCGGTGTCCTGGGATTTTTGAAAATAGCAACAGTATCGATTTCATGATACACCGTTTACACCGTTTCCTTACTCTATTAGCCAAGAGACAGACAGACATTACTTGTAGGGATAGCAGTGGGTTTCTCTTAAATGAGCATTTCACATAAGAGCTGTCAAAAAAAAATCTGTGCAACTGCGTTTACAAGATAAGTTGGGATGGATACTGCAAATCCTGGTCATGCACTGATGTTTCAGGCAAAACAGTCATTTTATTGTGGTTAAATAATGCATATTACGAGGGAGAGCAAACACATTAGCTGGATCATTCTTGGTTCCCGTCCATTAAAGGATTCATGACAACTGGCACCACAGGAATTAGACCCACTTACAAAGCAATACACACATATATACCCACAACAGACACGCTTTGGGAGATGTCAACAACCTAGCACAAGAATACTAATTGGATAGTGTACAGACTGCATCCTAATTACATCAGAATGAGGTAATGAGATTTTTTTTTCCCGTCTTTGAAAGGTATGCTGTACTTGTAATTGCTTCCTTCTGTTTTATTTGTCTTTTAACTGTAGTTCATTAAACAGCGGGGAGAGAGAATAGACAGTGACAGAGTCTTCAAAGTTTATACATTTAATTATTTAGCAGAGAGTCTGTCAGCTTGCGTTGGAGCGAGGAGCTGATCAATCAACGTAAGGCGAGGAAAGATAAATTAAGGTTTTACACTAAACCATGTCTCTTCATTTGCATCAGCATTTGACCCTTTATAGAACACAGTCATTCATCCGGCTGCATGAATCTGACAATATATCAACTTCCAGTGAAGAAAAAAGGACAAAAACTGGTCTCAACGAAGCCACAAAGACTTGTTGAGTCAACTGATGTCATGACGGCCAGGTTAATTAATCTGCAGCAGCAGATGATCAAAATAAATTATTGGAAGAGACCACCAAGTAAAGTGTGATTAGCTGAATGTAGTGCTGATACACTTTGCTGGCCCGGCTTTTGTAATGCAGGTCAGTTCATGAAAAGGGCAGGGGCAAGGGTGGGCTATTAGCTGGATTATTGACAATGGAACTGGACTGCTGGCTCCTCTGATGACCAACTTCACAACAAAGAGGTGAGGTGAATGCGACAAGCTCACTGGGACTTCAAGGTTACACTTTGCATTGATATTCAGCATCTGGCGGGTTCTCCGTGATGCAGTAACCTTTAGGCTCAGGAAAGTCCTCAAGGGTTACTCATTGATCACTAAAACAGCCATGGCTAACCTACAGTAGCTCATTAGCATCAAATTATCAAGTGTGGTGTTAAGACTGAGAAACGAGGCTGGAAAATTAAACTAGCACTCTGACACAGAGCCTGTTATTTGTGTTATGTTTGAACAAGGTGTGCGCAGTGTTTTCCATTGTACTCTCTGTCTAATCTGTTAGTGTTCACTGCCAATTACGGCTTGACTGGTTATTTGCTTGATTGATTAACCGGTACCAATCTGGTATTAGTATCAGTCCTGAGAAGAACTTCTCAGCTGAATACTGCTGAATAGTGATAATGACCAGAGATCCAAGATGAGTACGTGTGAGGATATGTTCCATTTAGAAGAGATGAGGACCGGGATTCAAACAGCTGATCTGGGTGCTAAATTATTCCAAAACAGTTTTGTATCATGCTGGAGCTCAGATACACAAAAGTCTGAGCAGTCATGTTTATGACGCATATGGGACTTAGTGTGATGCACTGATCCATCAGCTTACATGGTTCGTATCCCCCAGCACTAGCAGAGACAGAAAATCAGCTCCTCCAGAAGAAAAAACTCTTCCTCTGTAGGAATCACATTTCCCAAAGGAATAGTCTGAGAAGAGGAGGCATTTTGTGTTGAGTGCATTTCTCACATTGACTCTTCTTACACCTGCATAAGGTGCTTGAATTCAACCTGCCACCGGGTCCTAAAAGTTATTGTCCATTATCGCTTATCATTGCTTTCATGGCATCCATACAAAGCAAGACGATAAAGCTGGCCTCTAAACATTGGGTGCAATAAGTATATGTATATAAATCTTCAGCATTTACTCTGTCTTCACATGGACCAGATTGCCAAGCGTCAGATTTTACCATACCACGTGTCGTTTATAGTTTTCTATAATGTGCGTCTTGCCCCTGCATGTCTTTTACTCCCAGGACAAAGTATGTGTCCTATGAAATATACATGAAGTCAAGATTCGCTATGTAAAATGGGTCATAACTTTCAGTGTCTGCCAAACAATGTAGCTCACAGTGGTTCAACACATCATCTAGATGAGTTCACCGAGTGTAAGACTATTCAATTTTTAAATACCTCATTTTTATATCTTAGTCCCAGACAGGGCTGAGACACCAGCTGTGTAGCCATGGAGGGAGCCATATTTCCGTAGCCCTGTTTTTCACCATGCTTATCAGGTCAGGTTGCAAATGGATGGGCCAAACCCGGAGCACAGCCTTGTTTCAAATGCCAAGGCTATTATTTTTCAGCCCCAAAACAGATAAGTAGAACAAATTGCCTCTCATCCAAAGTAATGGTTCATAATTATTTGCTCCGATAAGAAAGCTTCTGGATGCAGAAAGAGCCAGTGGATGGCTTTCCATTGATCTGTTCAGATGCAATCTCTCAGGGCAGCAGTAAAAGCAAATGCACAGTCACAAGTGTCTTGTGGCTCATTTTAAATCAAACTCTAAGGAACCTAGTCTAGACTTTATAATAAATAAGGATTGGTGTTCTTCACCAATTTATGTCTTCTGAACTGTGCGTGGACTAGGTCAATCCTGGCATTTCCATACCAATGTGAGGGTTAAAAAAGGCTTCTCAGTGCGGTGCCCCACTGAAGCACCGCAAAACTCTGTGGTCAACTATGTTCAAGATGGATTCGAATTGTTTGCAACTACGTTTCGGGTGCACTCGTATTACTGATGCACACTACTTCCTCTGCCTTGACCTTAGGAGACCTATTTAGCCGGTGTGATGCGGAAACACGGAGAAAACAGCAAGGAGCAAAGTGTTTGGGACAGTTCAGGGCTGCTGTGGTTGTCAGTATTCCCAGTGTTGCACAGTATTCCTGCATATACCAATTACATAACTTGCCCAACAGGCCCTCCGTCTAGTTAATTTTTTATAGGCCTAAGACCTATTTTGGCCTGTCAGCAATATTCAGAATCCAAAACTGGAAGTATGTGCTCCGCGCAGCAGCATATGAATTAGTGCTGCACAAGAGCGAGGCAAAGCGGGAGAGCACTGTCATTTCTTGTTGTTTGGTATAATCACATAGCAGTGTTGTGGAGGATTCATCGCCGGATGTCAAAATCTGTGCGTTGACACATCTGTTTCAAAAGGAACAAGATGGGGATATTCTCCAGTGTAAAAACTGCATGAGTCCAAGGAAACAACATGTTTCATGTGCAGCCAGTCGATGCGTCCAGTACATTTTGTTGTAAAACACGATTGAGATAAAGGGCGGTAAAAAATATTTGTTAATTGCGGTGAGTTGTAATTGTTAGTTAAGAACAAATGAAAATTGGAAAAAAAGAGATCAAATTGCGATATTTTGACATTTCTTAATAAGAAAGTAAATATATAAGTGGGTCTCCTGTTTTATTTATTTTTCATTTTGTGTTATTGTTGGGTATCTGTCCGTCACTGCGCAAGTAAAGATTAACAACGGCACTATTAATTTACCTCTACGTTATTTAACAGGGATTATAATGAGATTTCAGTATTATTCTGTCTGCTCAGGTTAATAGGATTCAAATTTGAAACAAAAAGAACAAGCAAGAATAAGTTCAGTATGAGTGCAGTGTGCTCAGGTTGTGGGGATGGTGGTATAGGTGGGCTGGGGGGCAGTGGGGCATTGTGAGGCTCCTATGGAGAAAACTATTTCTTCCCCATAGGTGAGACAGGATAGTAAACAAGACATCATGAGAAGGTCTTCTTCTTCTGTTGTTTAACGGCAGTTGGCAAAGTTGTCTGATCCAGCTGTTTATGGCTCGCCATTGTCCTTGGTTAGGACGTCCAAATGAATGGACCTCATTGCAGATTGCTTAACATTTAGTTTCACAATCTGTGTGTGTGTTGAGTTGTTTTTTTTATTTAAAAAAATATTTTTAAACAACTGTAGTATTTGTGTGTTAGCTTCATTAAGACCTTTATAAGCAGAATCTTATAATACTCAGCTTGGCTAAGGAAGTCAAGATAAGTGCGTGTGTTGGCAGATGAGAGATGGCCTCAGGGCCACTCTATTACCAACAAACAAATCAACAGCTCCAGCAAACAGCGGCCTCCTGCCAGTCATCTCCAAACTGCCACCCTTGCTTCACTATCTGCGTGTGAGCCAGAAATCAATATGTAATCATATTCACACGTTCTTTAGCGGGAGACACTGGGGGGAGACGTGGAATTGAGTCGACCTGCTCTGGGCACAGAGGCCAAATACACTGAAATCACTTTCTGTCTCCGTTTCACCTCCTCCACAGTGGCCCCGGTCGAAATCTCCATAAACTGCATGATAGAAGTGACTTGTTTTCAATCCAATTCATGAGTGTAACAGATGATTACATTCTTTGCACTGAGATAGTTTTTGCATGATTTTACTGAGCGGCGTTTCATTTCTGAAGCCCTGCGTTCTCCTACAGTTTGACGCTCCGCTTTACTGTGCTCGCTCACAACATACCGTATTTTCCAGACTATAAGTCGCAGTTTTTTTCATAGTTTGGCCGGGGGTGCGACTTATACTCCAGTGCGACTTATGTGTGAAATTATTAACACATTATTATATCCTGTCACACCGCAAGAAGGCGCTCTAGGCCCGTGTTGATAATTGAATTGATAAAACATTGGCGACGTAGAAGAGGAAGCGCCGCATCTTCTACCTCCTGAGTTAGCGGAGTTGTTTGAAAGTGACACCGAGGATGACGATCTCATTGGATTTAGTGATTTGGAGTGACACGGATGGTTTGGTAAACTTGTTAGCATGTTATTTATGCTATAGTTATCTGAATAACTCTTAATATGTTATGTTAACATACCGTTCTCAGTTCGTTGTTTATGTGTCATGTAACGTTAGCATACCGTACAATTATTCAGCCTGTTGTTGCCTCTATTCTATTTTTATTTTAAATTGCCTGTCAAGATGACATGTCTGTTCTTGGTGTTGGATTTTATCAAATAAACTTCCCCCAAAAATGCGACTTATACTCCAGTGCGACTTATATATGTCTTTTCCTTCTTTATTATGCATTTTATGGCTGGTGCGACTTGTACTCCGGAGCGAATTATAATCCGGAAAATACGGTAGATAGTTTCCTTCAATATACTACAGGAAGAAAGTAAACAGCATTAATTTTCTAGACCAAAATATATGGCTGAAATAACTGTTGCCTGCTACCTTGTCAGAGAGGTATTGTTCATAGACACCGAGTGCAGCGGCTTTCAGCAGTCCCTTGGTGGCACTGGGTTGCTTCTTTCCATCTTTCTGCCAACCATGCATGGCCTCCAGTTGCTGCTGTGCTGTCACCCTGTAGCCCTCCACAGTGAGCCAGAAAAACAGCTCCGCCTGAGCCCCCACTGCTTGCATGAAGTCTGGAACAACAGACATAAAACAGTTGGTTTTGAAGGTTTATGTATGTTATTAACAGATCTTGGATATGTTACACAAATACTTGGGATTACTGAACCATTTAAATTAGCATATGTGACTAATCAAACCTTGACATTACACACACATGCACACAAACAATCCTCGTGATTGTGATTCTCACATGACTGAAAATCACAAGGAGCATTATAAACTACAGAGAAACTGAGTAAGTTATGGATTATAAAGATTATGATGAAAAGAAATGTTCTAGATTAAAGTCTGGGGATGTCTACTGTGATGTCTGGCATCTGTGGTAAATGTGATGATGCATGTCCAGAATTACCCATGAAGAACTGCAGGGCTATGTTGTGAACCAGGATGTGATCCAGTGGGATAACACACAGCTTGCCAAAGTTGGCTGCCAGCTTCAAAGCATCCACCTCCTACAAAAGGCAGACACAGGATAGGAAAGGTCTAACGATTGTATTCTCAGCCAGGCAAACCAAAAAAAAATAAAGATTTACAAATAAACTGACCAAGTAAACAGAGATCATATGTGTGTAGACAAAGTTTGACCATTATTACTACTATATTTATTACCATAAATTAATATCAAAATCACACTAAAAATCATTTTAACAGTGTTTTATTGGCTCCTCTAGTGTAAGCGTTTGTGTTGTAGTTTCTGACCTTGCCAGACTGCAGCCTCTGGATCCTGGTCTCACACACCTTCTTCACAAACAGAAGACTGTTAATCTGGTTCTTAATCACATTGATGTCTACAGGACAGAAAGAAAGAAAGAAAAAAGGACATGTGTTAGAGGAGCAGATGTGTGAAGTGCATTTATTTAACCATTGTTTTTCAGATATCCAACAACCTTCTTACTCTTTGAAGTTATAGCAAATAATAACTAATCAAACGCTATGAGTGTATATGTGGGTGGCACTGACTGCCCACCATCTCCAGCCGTGTCCAGGGAGCGGAGATACTGCAGCTCCTCCACCACCTTGTCCTTGACAGCCTCCAGCTCAGCAGGTTTGTCTGTCAGCTTCAGGATGTTCATAAAGGCTTCGTAGTTACAGCTGGAGTCCCGTATCTAAACACAAACACAAATATAGTCAATTATATGTGTAGCACTGCATATTGCTGTTACAGTCCCATTTCATTTGCTTTTCATTAAATGAAATTGAAATGTTGTTCCTTGAAAGGTTTTCTTTCAGCTAATATGTAGAAGGCATCTCATCAGATCTCACCATCCAGATGACAAACTGGTTGATGTAGTCTGGGTCACTTAGCTGGTTGATCAAGGGAAGCAGCACACCTCGTGCCAGCGCCTCCTAAAAGACAAACTGCTTTTTCAGATTCACTCACAAGTTAGACACAATGACCACTGTGGATTTTGGAAAATAACACCCTGACAGAAGCTAATGGCTCACAGCAGCTGGTGGCTCTCCCATAATATAATAACACAGGCATATTATGTAACAAATTTTAACATTTTGCACTTGACATATTTACACGTTACTTTTAACATATCAGACCAATGAATTAACAGATGATGAGATTGTTCAATTGACTATGTAAGCAAGAGCAAGGTTTTGTGTATCTAATGTGTACTCACCCTCAAGAAATATCTCATATTCTTGTTATGGAAATCTCCAGGAGGTAGTAACAGATAGAGGAGCAACTCACACAAGTCCCGAAGGAAACCTGGAGCACACATACGCACACACAGCTTTTGTTTAGTGTACTTTTGACAGTAACACATTTGTGCTCTGTGTAAATTTTCAAATGTGAAACAAGAAAGTTTGCATGAGTTTACCTTCTTCGTCTTTGTGTGAAGTGCACACTACATCTCGACAAATCTTTTTCTCCATCTCCACCTCGGCTTCGAAGAACGAGTCCACTAGCTCATCTGTTATGTCTCCTGTTTAGATAGGAACAATTTAATATTATCATCCCTACTACAAATTAAAAAAAAATTTCCTGTAACACAACTGTATTAAAACCTTGTTGTGTACTCAGTCAAAAGATAATAAAACTCTGATGCAAAGCACACAATCACGATTCTTGTTTAAAACATCTCATGGCAAGCTTATCAAATGAACACTGCGAGAGAGAAAGTAATCATGAAGGCATACTCTGCTTATCCTCTCTGTCAGCGAGGCGATCCTGGGCTTTTCTGAAGACACGTAAATGGGTGGCAAAGTCGTCCACGAGGCGAGTGGTGAAGTAAGGCTGCCAATCCACCTCTTTGGACCTTGACAAACAGAAACACACAAAACATGCAACAAACGCAAAATAGATTTAATCTACAACTGGAAATATCGTGACAGAAAGTGCAGCATAAAACTGAATCAAATCAAATCTGTATAGCCCAAATTCTCAAATAACTATTTCCCTTATAGGTTTTAACTATCTGTACTAGGTTGAACATCCAATTTCCTGAGCCCTCAATAAGGGTGATAAAAACTGCAGCGAAAGTCTCTACTCGTCTCGTACCGTGTGGAGAACTGGACAAGGGCATTCTGCAGAGTCTGTCTGATCTCCAATAAGAAAGACTCATCCTCACTCAGTGTGTAGTACCAGTACTGGATGTAGTCTCTCAGAGCAAACTGGATCACCTACGGAGAAAAAGAAAAATGAAGGAAGAGGGAAGAGAAAGAAAGAACAGAAATAGCAAGAAAATAAATTTTAGAAGAGATAGTGAGAATTATTTAAACACAACCATTACAGCTGAGTGGAAGGCAAGTAACTCTTCTCTGAAAGATAATTTTATTAGTTTTACAAATTCATGGTTATACAATACTGGGCCACCAGGTCCATGTCCAAAACCAATCAATCATTTATATATAGAGATTGCATCTGAATAGAATAATCAAAGTAAATTAATCGGTGTAATAGGTTCCTTTTTTGTGATCTGTAAGTGCATCGGAGAAAAAAAAGACAAAGAATGTGCAACAAATGTCAATCTAATATTCTTTTTCAGAGAGCATGACATTTATTTGCATGTGTCCATTACAAAAGACAAGGTTCATATTCTGCTGAAATGAATCGTGTGCATTATTAGGAGGAAGGAGAGAACGGACACCACAGTAAAGGAGTCACTGTCATCGGACCTTCCCAAAGTGCTGAGTCTGCACATGACTGCCAGCCTCATGGCTTTACATAGGACGACATGCTAATAGCTTCTTTTCTAGAGTTAGTGTTGTACCCACACAACTCTTCATTTAATGAAAAGCAAACTATCTGTAGTGTAACAGCTAGTTCCACTTTTAGGACGGTCAGCTCAGGCCTGTATAGTTCATTATATTTGTACTTGATGCATGTCAAATTAAGAAGGGCAGACACACCCTCCCACATGCACGCAAACACAAACAAACCTGTTGTAATGGTTCGTCTATAAAACTGGAGCCAGTGAGTCTCCTGTCGATCTTTGTTGGCTTTATCTCCAGCTTCATCTCATCCAACGTCTGAAAAAGAAAAACAGTGGGTGATGTTGCCAAATGATGGCAACTGGTCATGATCTGCATGGTTATTGGCAGCCTTACTGTATTAACACAGGGACATGATGAACAATTGAATAATTCACAGGCATCAAATTTTATGCTGTCTGAACTACCTTTACCTTCACAATTCCAATCTGTGGAGGGGGCAAGTAAGAGTGCTCGCATTTTTCTAGTTGTTTCTCTGAATTGATTTTTCCATAAAGCAGAGTGACAGCAAAGCCCCTGGAAAACAGATGTTACAGCACAATAATTAAAACAGATTCATCAAGCTCCTGTAGAAAGTGTTGTGATTAACATGAAAGAGCAGCCTTACAAACAGACGCAGAGGATGATTAGGCATCTTAATTCTTACCCTCCAATGAAGCAGAAGATATAAAAGGCCAGGTAGAATATGGCAAAGGGTCCAAAGGTGACGAGGAACAGCACAACTCCAAGACCACCCCATCCCAAGACAGACAGACTGGCCTTAAAGCAAATACAAATACAAAGCTGAATACTCTAAGCACTACAGCATATTCCATAACCAGTACAGGTGATGCAAATATCTGTCTGTTTGAATTTGTCTGGAGATCATTTGTTGGTTAATTTGCAGCCCAGACTTCAACTCAGTTTGTATTACTTGTGTTTAGAGGACTGATAAAATTTTGTTTAGATACTTCAGTCAACCGACAAAACTGACGAACTGTAATTTTGAAATGTGTCTTTACTTGTTTTGTCCAGCAGAGGCTGCTCCAATCCAATATTTAGCAAAATAGATTCTTAGTACCGGTAAGTCTGTTCCAATATAGTAATTTTTTATCCATCAGCATCAGCCCCACTGTCCAATATTGGTCCAATCAGGTGCACAGCTTGTACTGGACAATGACTTAACTGCGTTAAAACAACACTGCTCTCCACTTAAGATGGTGACACAAGAAAATATTACATTAAAAGTTACACGCTGTGGTGTTTTATATTTTTATGAGCATTATTGTTATCAGAAACAAAAGTGACGGTATGTGCATGCATACTTGTGAGTCACATCCTAGATTTTCCTGTTATTGTCAGTGCAGGAAACAAAAATCTTGTTTCCTGTTACAACCTCTCTGTCCTAGTTTTCCATATAACTGACTATAGCACCTCTATGTGCAGTCCCATACAGCGCCACTGCTGGAGAGGCAGTTACAGCAATGATAAAACACCAGAAAACTTACATGACTTAGGGAAGGTAAGGCCTGTCTGAGAGGCTGCAGAGCTGATACTCACTCAATCCAGCTCAATGCAGACTGACTGTTTTTCAAACTGGAGGTGATCTCCTTCTTGACAGCAGATGCTTTCACGTCACATCGGATTAGATACACTTTACTGTCACACTGAATCTTCTAAGGTTATGTCTACCTATGACTTTAAATGCAGGGGCTTTGGTTGGAGATGTACAATAAAGTGCGACTAAATGCTCGATGAGATTAGAGACTGTAAATATAAAAAACAACTTGCACATTGTAAAATGCTCACACTTTGGCCTAGAAGCCATCACAACAGAGTCACTGACAGGCATCATGATGATCAGTAGTGATGATCTTTGACTGTCCTACATTCATACTTATGTTCCTTAGATAAGCAGCTACACTGATGGAGCCAGATAGTGACAGACAGAGCTTCCTCAGGACATTGACACAGCCAGCTATGAACAACTGAATGATACTTAGATTACTATGTACAGTTTATACATGACCACTGCTGTACACAAACATGCTACTGAGAATAAGTGCTCAAACCAAACCAATATTTGGAATATTTGCATGGTTAAGTGCAATCTGTTGTTCAATAAATATCTACAATTGTAAGTACTATATTATATTACTTACTATAAGAAACAAGTAAGAAACATTTAGACCAAAAGCCATTAAACTGGTTGAGGCATGAAGATGGCAAATAATTTTAAATGATCCAAAATGATCAGATAAAGGAACAAAATTCCTAAATTTGTCTAAATTGTACTAAAACTCTGTACAATTGTTTTTATTTAGCAGTTTTAAATATTTCATGAAAATCTAGAGGCAACATGCGCCAAATTGCACGTGCATTTCTCATGACTGTTGTTGTCTTTTGTTTCCATTATCAATCTGGGTCGTCTGATACAGCGTGTTTGTGCTGCTCTGTGGAGTGCCCAGGGCATAAAATGTTTACAAATGCAAACAAGTTTAGCTTAGGCTTAACAAAGCGTATAACACTCAGTTAAAAAAACTGATTTGGCTCGCTCTAGCTCAGATTATGTAGATAAGCATGTGATGTCCCCAATCATCACACTGAGCACAATTGATTACACAGCACATTGGAAAAATTAAAACCTGATGCAGATGACTATCAGCAAGACCCACTGAACTTAACCTCACTTTTTCAAGATAGGCCAATACCCTCCTAAAGCTGCTAAGTCTGGACAAGGACAAGATAGCAGAGAATTGTATTTCCTACAGATTAAGATTCTGTTGTGACAGTAACGTACAGGATAGCAAGTTTGCAAGCATTTTATATTTACAGTATAGACAAGCTTGTTCTGAAGTTGATCTAAACTTTCTTCTCATATCATTTAATTATTTGGAAAAAAGTAATTCATCGCTCTGATGATTTCAGTTTTCTCTATCTGAAAGATTTTGCAGGCAAAAGCACTCATGACTCAAGAGAAGTGTGGCTGTGTTAAACATGATTCACATCTGACAATTATTAAGTAGCCAGGTATCATACAGAGTGTAAGAAATGTATTGCAAAATAATCAGAATAACCACTGCTGTCAGTGTAAGTGTATACACTTGTGCCCAGGCAGCAGAATTTGTCCAAACTAGCTCAACTACCCCTTCTTCCTCAAATCATAACTGGCTGTAGCAAAGGTGACAACAACATTGGACTATAAAAAGAGAACTGGGCTGGTCAAAGAGGCTGACTACAATTGCAGTTGAGCTGGCAGTTGCAGAGACACAACGGGCGCCCATTCATCAGACAGTTTACCACCTGCCACTTTGATTAAATGACTGGCAATGTTCTGACTGTTCTAAGGCTAATACAACACAGTTAACAACAACAAAGATGTCATCATTTAATAGGAAAAAAATAAATTATACTTCAGATATTGATTTTCATACAAACACTCAGTGAGCAGCTTGACCTTTAGAAACCCCTATTTTGTTTGGCTTTTCACCCACACGGTAACCACAAACAGGGCACTGTTGGCTGGTTTCATAAAGTTTCAGCAGCTCACTGCAGTACTGACACTTTTATTACAAAGTTTGAGCTAACATGCTAACAGATGACTGTAGTGTATATACACACACAAGATAACACAAGTCTGACAACTGTTCATGTAAACCTGAAGAAGGAACAACTCACTGAATCTCTAGTTGACAACATAAACTTTAATGAGTTGAATCCAAGAGCACACAGCCAAATACATCAGTCAGAGCAGGCCAGATTATTTTGACAATTTTAATAAATTCAAATCTGATTCGGGCTGGGCAGACTGGATTTGTGCTAGTAAGAGCTAACTACATGTGGTGTTTTTGTAAATACAAAGATGATGGTAGTATAGGTCCTGAAAACCTGGTTATTAAGACAAATTCCTGCATCACTCTCAGTAAATATTAAGGTTCAAAAACAATACAAAGACAATTCTCATCTTTTCTTGGGATATTTGCATTTATAAAAGGCAAATTCTGAAAATGGATAGATGGATGGATGGATGGAAATTCTGTAAAGGCGTTACTTATGTAAACCTACCACAAGCTATACTAACCAGAGCTAAGGTGCCCAGTGCAATAATTTCCTGAGAGTGTATTTCAATGTACTGTAGTGGGAATTGCAAGTCTGGTGTGACATCATTGGTGCCAGACTATCAGTATGGCGGTGTGATTACACGATGAGGCTGTGGAAGCTTGCCTTTGTAGGACACATGATAACCAGCACTCTTGAGTCATTACAGCTTACACAGGGTTTTAAACATGAACCATCTGTTCAAGTGATTAACACCAAAGTCCAGCAGGGGCACACGCATCTAAACATCTAGGCAATTCCTTACGCAACGCACAACGAATAGATGCGTAGACATAAATGTAATAATAATTAAATGCAAACAAACAACAAAGTGCAATAATATATTGGTCTATCCAAGGTATAGACAGGTGACATGTTGGATGATCAACAAGAGTTTAAATGATAGTCTTGCATACATGACCAGTGACAGTTGTAGATGGCAATTTTTGGAGGCTGACTGGCAGACTGCAAATACACAGAGGCAAGGTTTCTGAGAAGTGTTCTACTGTTGGAATGACCTTAACTCAAGGCAAATGCATAAACAGCCTCTTATCAGCACAATGAAAAAAAAACCCTCAAAGACAGCTATTTCTATTTTTGTGATCTATGCTCATGTCTACAAGTGCTTATCTGGCCACTGCGGTTACTGGGCAAGAGGTCAACTAAGCTTATTAAAGCTGCCCTGTGGGAGATACATGGTTAATGCCTGGGAGGAAGAGAAAGTAAATGAGGCTGACTAATCATGTTAGCCTATTGTGTGTATCTTGATTGTGTGTTCTGCCTGTATGGGTTTTCAGTTAAATATCACTTAAACTTAATACATGAGAAACAAAAATCTGATCATAATTGATGACACAGATCTATCTTTGAGGTCAGACAGGCGTGTGTGATGCCATTATGGCTAACATTACGGCATGTTAGCCATAATGTCCACCAATGCTTTGCTTTGCTTAGATTAAGACACCTTAATGAGATTCAGCCAGGGGGGAAAAGCACAACGATAAAACTTTGTATGCCCATGAATAAACACACAATGAAGTCACATTTCCCTGCAACCAACCACATTATGTAAAAATGTGTATTCATTAACCTATGTGGGTATGCAATTCACTCACATGAGTAAATCACAGACAGACAGAAAAACAGTTTCCAATTTCTACCGACAAACCTTGTCAGGCATTCAAATTAATAACAAAACAATACACAAGAGCAACAGTTCATTTACAACTAACTGTGCATATACACATTCAAATCAAATGACTAACAGATGCAAAAGCAACAACAGAAAGCTGAAATGCTCCCATATGTATTATATCTGCAAGTGAGTTGCCACATCTACATTTGAACTCACCTTGCATTTATAGCCATTACAAAGGTGGAAATATGAAGCTGATCAATCAAAGGATATTCCAATACAAATCCACCATTCATGTCAGACTAAAGGTTAGCAAAGAGCAACATTTTACTAAGAGCTGCTGTCAAGTTGATGTTTAACACCCGAGTGCACTACACAGAAAACTGTCACACATTAAGGGCAGTACAGTTGGAACTGAAATGTATTATTACATGAAATAAACCTGTATCTAAACTGCTGGAAAGGTGCCTTGTGTGATTAATCACCTGCCGTTCAGGTGAAGTGGGCGTTGTACTCAGGAGCTAAAGATATAACACGTAATGGATGTTTTCAATCGTGACCAGTAGTCTATGGAAAGAGCGTCACGTGAGAACATGTCGTCCTAAGTCACAGTAAAACCGGCTTGTCATGATTGATTACACAGCCCAAGCAAACCTTACAGCCACAGACGAGCTACAATGGACTCAAGACACCCCATTAATAGTTCAAGACAGGCCTGTCTTAGCGTAGTTGTTTGTGTTTGACAGCAGAAGAGCGCTTTTCTGACTGACAGGCTGACGACTGAATACCAACGTGTATGTGTGTACAAACGTCTCTCGCAAGTGTAGGTGACACGAGAAGGAAATGCCACGACACAGCATCAGCCCGACAATTAGCTGTCACTGTTTCTTATGCTTGCTACCGGAGAGAAAAGGCTAGCTTGCTTTAGAGGAATTAGTAACCACCAAAGCACAATTGTGCAGACAATCAATCTTTCTGACACAACAATACACAACTTCCTTTCGTATTTAACATTAGGTTGTAGCCAAAGTAGCCATGCAACGAACTAACGCCCAGCTCACCTGTTTTTGTTGTGGTGTAAAAATTCGCTCTTGAGGGACGTTACTCATAATCTAAACGCATACTACCGACTCGACAAAGCCAGTGTCGGGCTAATTTCAGTATGGTGACAACACGGATAGCCTAAGCTCATGGTATTATCTGAGCGTTAACTGAGTAATCCCAAACTGACTGCCACTTATAGCATACAGGCAGCGTTCCGTCCTTTCCACCGACAGGCTGTGTTTACCTGCGGGGTAACGCTAACACGTTAGCCCGTAGGAGCTAACTAGCTGTGTCTGTCACTGGAAAACAAACTGCCACACGCGTCGATTTCACCGGCACAAACTTACCTCTGCAAACATCGTCCAAAAAGCTGTGCTTGCGCTGACTGTGGCTAACTCCACCACATTGTAACATGCGAGGAGGAGGTTATTCTCTCGGTTAAAAACGGTCGTATTTCCAATCTCCGTACTCTCTCCGGAGCGACGCCATGTTTGCCAGGTTTACGTCGCGGGTGCCCCGTTTCTGGACGCCGCCCTGCGATTGGTCGAAGAGCGATGACGCACAAACACACCCGTGACTGACTGACAGACACAAATGCGACTGACCTAAAAACAATGTTTCACTAATTTCTTTCCAAATGTTTATTTGTTAATTGTATCTATTTGTTTACGTTTGAAGTACATTTTTACTAAATTGTTAAATGCTTGCATTTTGTGTGTAGTGGAGGGTTTGTCTTCAGGATACCTCCCTGAAATGACTTTTTGCAGCTTGGAATGTGTGTACAGATAAAATACTTTTCCTGTAGTATATATACTTCATTCAATGCTTTAAGAATATGTTGTTTTTTCAATATTAGTCGGTGCAGAGTAAAAGAGAGCCCAGAGTGCAGTTTGATCACATGGATGACCAGTTGCTATCTTCAGACCTGGTGATAATGTATTATGCATTGGCCCGATAGGACCGTCACTGACCTGAGCTTTACCTTACACTGCCTGGTAAAATGTGAGCAGGGGAGGGTGGATGGAAAGAGACAGAAAGTGGTGGCCAAAGATTGTTAGCAGCAAGTGATCACACAGGAGAGCCCTGTCAGGTTTCTTGTTTCCCTATCTCCCTCTGTCTGTCTATCTCTGTCACAAAACTCAGTGAAACAACACAAGTTAATTCTCGTGTGCAGGAAATGTGATGTGTGGCAGTGGCTTAGTGGTAAACCTGTTTTGCAGATGTTCTCATCTTTTCATGATCTATATGTTTTTTTTCCCTTACGTCTAGAGTACTATTAAGGTGCTGAGTAGGTTTTTTTTTCATACAAAGATGGGATTGTCTTTTAAACTGCAGTGCTGAATCTGTATCGCTAGGGGTCACTACCAATCCATGTGTCCATCTTATGTGATGGTGAGTGGACAGTCTTTAAGGAATGTAAATAAATCACTTGTGACATTGGTAACCTCTGCACGACCAGCATCTAACAAAAATTCCTAAAAACAAGAGAACAATTGCACAACAATGATCCAAACAAGTTTGATTCAAACGTAGTGCATCATTTGTGTGAAACAAATCACACAATGTTTCTTTCTGTAACCCAGTAGTCACTCATAGTAAGACAGTGCGTGACCTGAGGCATGGTGTCCATGATGGCTGGGCCCTGGAGGAGGAGGACCGGTGTGTCATAGTTCATAGGTCAGGAAGTGGAATGTGACAGCAACTGGCTATTTAATGATGAAGGAAATGCATGTTATGGGTTTTTATTTTTGTTGCTGGCTAGAGACCTCACATTTCCTGTATGTTATCTACTGAATTAAATGAAAAACCTAATATTTTACCTGAAGCAATACAGACTTGGATTTTGTGTGAGCCTGAAATCATTCAACTGAAGCTAAAATGTGGCTTTTGACAACATGAATAACTAGTACCATTAGATTAACATCATTAAAAACGAAATATAAACAAATAGAAAGATACAATATTTTGGGGACACACAGATTAACAATAGAAAAGTGGATTAGGGTGCTGGAGTTCTATAGGGCCCAACCTGACCCCAACCACTGTTTCTGTGTAGGCACAAACTAAATAAACTTAGTACATTTTTACAGTCACTATGGCTGAGTGTTTTATATTTAAATAACTTTAGACAGACTATCAGTTCCCTCTATAAAAATAAATATGTTGCAAGTATGTGTGTGTTTTTTTACACAGCAGCAGTAACACAGGGAAGATGTCTTAATTTTGCTGTACATGTAGCACTGTGTGTGTCCTCCGTTGCGTGTTTGTGTGTGTTTTGCTACTGAGCCTGAGGTGGCAGCGTGACACAATGTAGATTAGGGGTGACACTGGCTAAATGTTTGCAGATGACGCCTCCCAATATCTAATCACCACGGTAACAAGGGTCACCAGTGTGGGCCAGTGGGCCAACTAGCCCAAGGCACTGTGGTTGTTGACGAGGCAAGATGTTTATTTCAGAATCAACCCATTTTGGGGCACGATTATATGTCCCTTGACCACTAGCCTGAGGGAAAAGTGTGTTTGGCTGCTGCTCTTCCAAACTCCACTTAACACAGCCCTCTCCCCCCTGACCCCAGCCTAATCCACACAGTCACATTTCTGTCAGGAGTTAAAGACTGGACACTTCCTGGTGGACAGTAACTGTCATTCTAGTGCTGTGTGCAGATTCCTGTGGTCCAACAGAAACTGCATAATTCAACAATTCAACACCCGACATAATTTGGATAGTTTACTGTCCTTGTGGGGAGGACATTTGTCAGTGGATGACACTGTAAAATGACACAACAACAATCCATAATGAGCAGAGATTGCAGAAACACAGTTCACCTCAAAGTTCATATTGATTAAAGGCATATGACAGAATATACAATGCAAAGGACCTAGTGTGGTTAATATTATGGTGTGATCTCATGTAAATATTTCTTCCTTAATTAACCCCCTCATTTCATAGTCTAAATTGACTAGGATAAATACTGTAAAAATAGATATAGGGATAATCCCATTTTGTGAACTGGCTTACACAAAGAAAATTTACTGATGAGGTCAGTTAAGGAGTGTTTACAGTGTCAATCGCCCACATAATGTGTTCAACTGGGCAGTTTTATTGTTTGCTCATTCTTTTTCTCATAAAATCAGCACAAAATTGCTATTTTTATTCTCCCTAATCTTTTTCACAGTTGGGTTTATACAGTAAAATAATACAACCACACACAGATAACGCACATCTACATTTCACTTTTCAAAAGAGCTCAAATAAACCTGTTTTTCATCCATTTAGAAAATTCCACAAAAGCGTTGTGGGGATAGTGTGGGCAGGAATACCACAAATCTTCAGGGAACACCGCAGGAGAATATTTCCCGGAATTTTGGGGCCTGTGCAACCACAGCAGCAGCTCGTTTTGAGTCTGAATGCAGCTCATTTTGAGATAACACAGGTAGCAGAGCTTTTTGTCTCCTTGACTGTTCCTCCCTTGAGGACCTGAAATAAAAACAATGAATGGAGAGGGAAGCACAAGGAGGGAGTCAGGGACAAGACGAAGAAAGGGGAGAAAAGGTGCATTTTTCAAATGGTGAATAATTTGTCTACCCTGACATGATGCTGCGCAGGACCACTTCCTGTGGCTCAGGTTTCACTGTGTGTGAGTGTAAATGCACTATGGGGGGAGGTGAAGGTCCACTGCCTTCACCAACTGCTGATTTTGAGGCCTTCTAGTAGCAAACTTAAAAAGAAGATGCAACAAAAGTAGAAATACCTAAAACACATCAAAACATGACCAGTGGTTATCATGATATGACACCAGGAAGTGTAAATACGTGCTTGTTTGGTTACACATTTGACACTTTGAAGATGCAAATCCCCCATCATAGATGTAATAGAGTGTAAATGCATGGCATTAAAGATAGGGATGTAAAGCTGGTACCCACAGGAGGTAAGTGAAACTTTGGTTATTTAAGTGCTGTAGCGTCCACATGTACTTTTGTGAATGCCTGTGACAAAAAGGGAATTTGTACATTTGTGCATGACGGTGCAGTGTATGTGTGTGGCCACAGGAAGTGGTGTATGGTCAGTTCTAAACTAGACAACCTTGTTCTGACATTACTTTCCCCCTCCCTTTAAATTCATGTGAAGCTCACCATTTAATAGTGGTGCTGATATCCCTCTGGTGCCTCTAATAACCCTTGTTTATCTCAATGCTGCAGAGCACCGGGATTTGCCACAGTGTGGTTGTGTTACTGTCTTTTTCTCTCAGACGCCTGACCGGTCTGCTTCATGTTTTGTTTTAGCTTTGTGTTGCAGAATTACTTCACTTTTATTGATTTGTTTTCTTCTTTCCTCTCTTAAGTCGTTGTGGTTTTACTGTGTGTGCGCGCGTGTGTGTGTCCGTGTGTGTGTGTGGGTGTGAGAGAGAGAGAGAGCGCATATGCATGTGGGAGAGTTATAAATAGTTGGATCATCTGGAGGACATTAGAGGTACAGTGTTTAAGTGAACAGGTCCGCTACCTGCAGCCACAGAAACCTCAGAGCAGACACTGCCAAGCCTCAAGCTGGACACACACACACGCACACACACACATGCACACACACACACACGCACGCACACACACAAATCTGTGTTCCCTGGTTTCTATGCTATTATTTTCATAAGATTAGTAAAATGCATGCACACAAATAAACCATCTCTCCCTGTGTCTGTCTGTCTGAGCGTCTGTCTGTCCTACTCAGTCTCGTTTTTTTGTTGTCCGTCCTGTTGCCTTCCTGTCTCTGTCTCACCATCTCGTGTTAATGTGTCCTTCACTGCTTTTATAATGGTCTCCAAGACGTTTTGCCTCTTTTTAATAGGTAGTGTTATTTTACACTTCTCCTGTTGTGCCATGTCTCCAGCCTTTCTGTTAATGCGTGTTTGTGTATGTAAGTCTGAATGTTGGCACTAACGTTTACCAGAAAGCCAGTGGAAGAGAATTATGGGGCATTTAGGCCTGTTTTACAGGACCTGAAAAAACATGCAGTGGTTCATATGACACCAGATGGCAGGCTTATAAACTCACACAACCAACACCTACTAAGAGAGACACAGACAGAAAAACAACAGGCAGTAAAGCAAATATAATGTTCTAATATTAAACACACACACACACACACACAAACAAAAATGCTGGCCAGTGATAATCTCTGCATCAGCAAGACTGTGTTTTCCTACAGTTCCAGCATCTTTGTCTCAGTGTGGTTTTCTTTCTCTATTAAAGCACATTTACAATCTCCAGTGTTGCATACACACCTCTGGGCACAGCGAGTGCTTTCTATTAGCATGTCAAGATAAACAAAGATGGGCGAAACTGAGGTTTGAAGAGGAGGAGGAAATGAGAGAGGGCAAACGTTCAACAGAGCGAGGGAGATTATACAACAGCTAAACGGAGAGAATATGATGAGGAGGAGGAGAGGGAGATTTGGGATGGAAAGCAGGAGAAAGAGCTAGGCGGAAAGAGAGAAGGAGACCACCTCAAAGTAATGAGAGAAGGAATGAGGAGGGAAAAATGAAGAAGGTGGAGAAAGAAACACAGACCACCCCACAGTGAACTCCAGGGGGAAGACTGCACATTGTTGACGTCTGTTTCTCTCCCTCTTAGACCCACTCTGAGGCTGGAGTCACTCTTACTGCCAAGTCAACCCTCATTTTACCCCAGTGTCTGTGTGCATGTGTGTTTGTGTGTGTGTGTATACGTGCCTCTGACATGGGTCCTCAGTACACCAGTAAACTATGATGGTTGGTGTGCTTTGGTTATTGCTTTCAACACAGAAAAGCCAAAACACTTTATATAATACAAGATGATGCAATACTTAGTGTGTGCATGTGTATGTGTGTGTGTGTGCATGTGTGTGTGTGTGTGTCTGTGCGTGCCAGACAAATCTCAGTTATTATGAGCAGTCAAGACAGTCCTCCCCACTGTTAACACAACAAGGAAACATACATTTCCCCATTGAAAACCACACTCCCGTCATTGTGAATGCGCCTGTGTTGGGCTTAACAATGTCTTCTCTCTATGGAAATAACACACACTGTGTTGTGCGTGACCTGTAGGGCTTTTCCATACTGATAGTTCATAGATCTCGGCATGATAAGAGTCTAGTGTGGTTTTCAAAGGTAAACATGAAGAGAACCCCTTACACACATATATATATAGAAAGACCCCCTACTGGTCCCCATTTTGAGCCAAAATGAGACATTCAAACAGCTTCAATTCAATTTGGGATCTTTGTATAGGGTGCAGTAAATTAAGTTAGCAGAAAGGGCCTATGTGTTTGAGTGTACCCTGCCGGTCTTTGATAAAACGCCTGTGTTTATATTCGTAAAGCGGGGCCACTGTGATATTGTCTGGTATGTGGAGAGTTATAAGAGGCTTGTGCTTAACTCAATCTGCAAGATAAACAGCCCTGGGCATGAGTGCTGAGAGGATTCCTACAAGTTTGGCCCCTTCTTCCTGCCTCCTTCTCATAAGCTCCCATCCTCTTTCCCTCACTACTTTATCTCATTTACACTATTTTCAAACTCACCCCTACTATCTGGCATTTTTCTTCCTGTGCCAGCGTCTTCCCTAATCCACACCCAGTGTCTCTGCATCCATGTGCCTCATGCAATGGAGTAATATCAGTGAATCCAGTGTTCATTCTGTGGAGGTATATGTGGTGGCCTGTGGTCCAGCTGGGGGTCGCTGCAGTGAGGGGACAGGGTCAGTTTGAGAGGTCAGGGATCAAGAATGATGGTTGTGGTTGGCACCAACCTCGAGGAGCGTGCGTGTGTGTTTGTGCGCACGCTTTCCTGCTTTCATTAAGCTTCTGCCTCTATGAAGCTTTGCTATCTCTTTCAAAAGCAACACATTAAATACTGCCTCTATCACGCTCATACTACCTCTCATACTAAAAACTATTACGTGAAAGAAGAAGAGCAAAATCATGCTGCTTCAGGTAGATTGAATTTAGTATCACTTTAGAGTTGATCCATTGATTTACTAATGGCTGTGATACAGTTTGGGTATTAAAAAGAGACACTTTTCTTCAGTTCACTCGGAACTAATGCGGCAAAGATATCCTGAATTCTGGTCCCAAATACGACCTGGACTTCTATACTGAAACCCAACTCAGCTAAACTCTTCAATAGCCTCCTGTTTGCAATTGCTTACTATTAAAAAATGTGCCCAATCAGAGATAACCCTGACTGGGGTTCATTTATCGACTTTGGAGGGCTGCCTCCACTGCCACACACAACATAATACAACTGGATTATTGAGCTAATTTCAAAATGTTGCAATGCTTTTCACAATAAATGTGGTCAGTCTTTAGAGAGAGATGTTTACCGGATATGTAATATTATCATTTGTGCAGCACCTGAACAAAATACATCAGAATTAATATTTATCTTAGTGTTTATCAATAAACACTGCAAATATGCTCAATATGCTTGTTGCCATGGACAAATGACAAATCAGTATCGACGCCTCATGTACGTCCTGCTTAGTATTTAAGTTTATTCTGCCCATGATGAATAGCAACAGTAAGGAGAACGTCTCCGTTTGATGTTCATGATCCTAAAGCAGCCAACCACAGATAAAAGCAGACAAAGAAACACAGGTAAACACTACCATGGTCAACAGCCACATACACACTCACACATACACAGTGACTTACTGCTTCAGGTTGAGATGAGACAGATAATTAACACTAATGGAAACCAGACTTGAAATCTAGTCTGGTCTCTCTCTCTCTCTCTCTGTGCGTGTGAGAGGGAGAGAGAGTGTGAGCCTTCCTCTCCCCCCTTGACTTTTTGTAGTTGAGGGTTAATATAAACCAGGGCCTGTTACCCTGTAATGGGGGAACTTCAGAGAGAGATGAGGGTCTGGGGGACACAATGTTGAAAGGCGAAACAGGAGACAGGTAGAGCTCTGCCGGAGTGATTAAACCTAAACAACCACACGAACTACAACCTGGACCCAGTGTTGATGACTGAGAAACCCATTTTTACCATTTACACCACCAGGTACTATTAAAATACACACAGAGATGTACCCTGAGATTTCTTTCAGGACTACAAGCCCACTGCAAGCACATAGAAACTGTGATTAATGAGTGAAAGAGTGTGCTTGAGTGTGAGTGTCAGTCATCAAAGTGTCTATAAATCATAGCACACTGAAATCCAGAGAGCCAGATGCCTTCACACTGATAACAAGCAGCCATCCCATTACCTTCAAACATCAAAGGGGGGTAGGAGCTGAGTTGTGGGAGCACTCACTCCCCTCTGTCTGTCTTTCTCTTTCTCTGTGGAATTTATTTCCCTGTTTGGTAGGCGTGAGAAATCTCCATCTGTGTGTGTACAAGCAATATATGTGCATGTGTGAGAGAGATTTGGCCTCAGAGGTGACATTCCTTCATGTCAGAGCAACAGCCTCAAGTTTAAGATAACACGGCCATGGTGATCTAAGGGTGGGAATTGATTCCCTGGGTCAGAGCTGATGGCTTTACCTTCCACTCACAACCTGTGATGCAAAAACACAGTAATGCACCTTATATAATAATGTACCTTACATCATCGTCCATCGCACGCTGTAGTGACGTGTTTCCTTTCCTTCTTTACACAGTTTCGATGGAAACTTTGACATATATAGATAAACTTTGACATATATAGATAAAAGTGATCTATATGGTCTATAAAAGGTCTGCAAAATATTTGTGGTAAAATATTTTTAAAATATTTTTAGATGAAAATAGGGA
>JAFBJQ010002667.1:59052-117643 GCA_016785345.1 Trinectes maculatus
CTTCCCTCCCTATTTTTATCTAAAAATATTTTTAAATTATTTTACCACAGATATTTTGCAGACCTTATCACTTTTATCTGTGTCAGAGCTCTTGGGTTAGCTGGTGTAGCACCTGAAGGAGACGCCCATGCAGACCTGTGGCTCATAGGACATCTGGGAATATCATACATGCCTCCCACAGCTCCACATTCTCCCTGTTCAAACAGACCACCAACTAATTATGGGCTTCCCAGATCCCTGAGCTCAAGAAATCACTCCAGAATAATGCCACTGGTATGAGATGTTTTCTTTTGTCCCCCACCTCTGTGGTTTAGTGGACTGGGGATTCAGCAACAACAAATGTAAATAAACTCTCTCTACAGACTTCAAGTACTGTGACTATGGAAAATGGGTTTGTTTAAAAATGTCAGGTATTAAATACAATTCTCGTGTGTCAAAAAACGTCCCTCATGCCTTCAGCTGATGGTGATGAACTTCTGCCTCTTGATGAGATGGAGTCTAATGAATATCCAAACAACTGAGAGGAATGAAAGGTACCTACGTTTTTTATTCAAGATATTACCAAATATTTACAATACTCGAATGCAAAATGCACAGACTCCAGATCCATTCAGCATTTTGTGACATCCCCAAAATAAATAAGTTTTATTTGAGAAGACTAAGTGAATTTCAAACGTGTGTACAAAAATAAATACAAAAAATACTTCATCGGCTGTGAAACGGTCTCACAGAGCGTTTGGAATGAACTGTCATTTTCTTTCACTCATGTTTCAAAACAGAGCAGTTCCTTGGAGCCCGGTTGTTTTTACAACATTCAGAGTCACAGTGGTCTCTCATTCTTCATGTCTGTCCTGTCATCCTAAGTGCTCCTTTGCAAACATTACACGGTCCATGCAAAAGGAAATATGAAAAGCCCGCTCTCCCCTAAGGCCTGAAGCACAGAGGCTGTGCCTGGGCCTCAGCTGCGACTGGCCTGTTTCAGTCTATCTGAAAGGTTGATGTGATCCACTGGTTCCTTAGCCAAGGTAATCTGTGGGGGGGGGGAATCAGTTTATTATGAAAACAATGGAGCAAATAGAAACAAATCATTCATAGAACTGGAACTTCTGCAGCAATGTTACTGGGTTGATGGCCTAATGGGAATGTGATTAAAAGACAGCACACATCAGGAGAGACCTGGCTGTACAGATGTAAACAACAACGGGTAAGCTAGATGCTGAAATGTTGTGACTGTGTTCCACATATTCCACGAATTTGGAAAGTGTTATTCAACAGGTAAATGTTGACTTTTAGACGTTTTGGGGGAAAGTATAGATATATGTCAACTAGAACATTCGAATTATATTGCATCGTGTTTTTATCCGGGTACATTTCGCAAAATGCGTATGGGGCACAGTCGATCTCCATGCTGGATGAAAAGTGACAGAAGTTCATCCTACCGTGCTGTCACATCCACTGCTAGTGGGACGCAGTGGATAAGGACCACGCGCCCCCCATCCTCCAGACCGAGAAGGCGTAGCTCAGGCGCTCGTGCGCCACGTAGCTGCAGCTGGTTCCTCGCGCGTCCAGCTCGTCGCTCTGGAGAACCTGGTACAGGAAGTCGATGTACCGGGCGGCCAGCTTCAGCGTCTGGATCTTGCTGAGTTTGTCCGACGGGAGAGTGGGGATGATCTTGCGTAGCGACGTGAATGCCTCGTTGAGAGACTGCGTCCGTTGCCGCTCGCGGACGTTGGCCATCACGCGCTGCGTCTGTAGGTCTTCGAATGAGCGCGCGGGGCTGCTGCTGGCCTCGCTACCGCCGCTCCCGGCGCTGCCGCCGCCTCCCTCGCAGCTCTTTCTGCACTTCTTCTTGCCGGGGATCGGACTCTCCGCGTCTCCCTCCTCATCCTCCGCGTCAGCGCACCTCCGCGCCGCCCGCCGCTTCCTCGCGCCTCTCCGCGGCAGCTGACGCTCGTTCTCCTCCTCGCTGTTCCCCGCACTGTCCATCGGAGAGGAGTCCTCTTCCCGCATCGTCGTTTCCAAAACTCTTCCGTGGAGTGAAGGACCGTTAGAACCCCTGACCCGAATCCGCCCCACTGGTCACAGCATCAGCAAACGGGGCAGGTAGAGTGCGGAGCGTGGCCTGCAGTGGGTGTGGGCTGGTGTTACGGTAAATGTGGTGCGCCACGGAGAGGCAGAGGTGGCTTCCAGACCGGGACGATCGGGGCTCTTATAGGAGCAGGCCGCAGGATTTTGGGGAGCGCCGTGATTGGGTGGAGGAATGTAACATAACACTGTGAGAAGGAGAGGTCTCCTCACAATATAAGACCAACAGGCTCATTTTTACACAAGTTTGAGGGGGTGGGGGGTGGGGGGGAGTGAAGTCGGGGCGGTGTTACTGAAACATCGGTATAGATTGGTGCACATTTTTTAAGGATGGATTCTTTCCCTCTACCACACCCAATTTATTTCTCTCAAATGCCTGGTGCTGTTTTTCTAACACTCAGATTTCATTGTAAATGAGGTAAAAGTAACAGTTTTTTGAACGTCTATAAAATGATCCCTAATCAGAATTGAGAATGCCCACGCGCTCAGACTTATTTTGAAATGCCCTTTTGATAAGTTGCTGCTTCAATTCACAAATAAGACACTGAGGACAGAGTTTCCTCCATGAGCCTCTCAGTCTCCCTGATGTTCAGGGGTCTGGGCCCGGCCTGTCTCAGCAGCAGTGAAACATATCAGGCCTACTGAAACACAGGAGGATGTCACAGCGGGACGCATCTGCTCGCAGAAGCAGGCCGAGCTGTTTATTTTCCCGTCAGTGGCTCGCCGTTGAGGTATGCGCTTAAATGGCCCTGACTCACGCAGGGATGTGCACACCGCGGCTCAGGTTTAAAAGACGGGCCGTCCCAGGGAGCTCTCAGGGCGGATCCCTGCTCACAGCGGGACGTAAGAGGCGGTGTATACGGCTGGAGCTCAGTGCAAACACTGGAGGTGATAAAGACGGAGTGAGGGTGAGAAAAAAAAAACCAGCTTTTGGCTTGAGTAGAGGACACGCACACATGACCACCCACCTCTGGGGCCTAACGTCACAATCCAGCAGAAACGCCATGTCTGGAAACAGGCCTCAAATCTGAATGTTCAGGGGTGAGACACACACACACACACACACACACACACGCACACACCCCCACACACCCCCACACGCACACACACACACACACACACACACAGTGAAGTCAGGCCGGGTTTCCATTTAATCAAGAGACGCCACCGCAATCTGAACCAGAGCTCCGTTACCCCTCCAGACCAGGTCTCACCTCTCGCCCCCCTCACATCACTGACTTAATTCACACCTCAGCGCCAAAGACAACATGCAGCGAGATTTGGATTTGTTATTTCAACTCTACTTCATGTTAATCCCGTGAGACCTTCAGATGCTCCTCGTTTGTTTTCATTTGGACGGAGCAGGTGAGGCGAGCGGCGGTGTCGCTCTCCAAGGTGCTGAACGACACACCTGACATGAACGCTCAGTACAAATGCGCTTATGGCCAGTGACGTCAACTGAAGTTTGTAGCGCACGCGGTCATTTCTTAAAGAAAAAAAAAAATGGTGATATAACCCTACAAATTAGGTCAAATTATGTTTTTTTTTAATCACTGGACTGTAGGGTTGCACTGATTCATACATTGCAATACACGCTAAACATTTATTTTTAATTTAATAATAATAATAATAATAATAGTAATATATTAAATGAAATATTTCGGGATGTATTGTTTCTTTACGTCGGTCTCGTTATAACACACACACACACACACACACACACACACACGCACGCACGCACGCACGCACGCACGCACACACACACACACACACACATTTAATATGATGTCAGCACTGTAGGCCCATAGATATTTTCTAAAGATTGCAGCAGTTATCAGACAATGAGATATCGAATGGTTTTTTTTCTTCAGTTCACTGGTGTCGTTCTCCATCAGAGGTAACTCAGTGACACAGCCAACCCAGTCCCGTGTCAGTCCAGCCACGGTAAGGTCAACACAGTTCAGTCAGGTGTTCTCCAGCAGGTCCGTCATGAAGGAGATGTAGACGATGGCCAGGCGCAGGGTCTCGATGCGGGACAGTCTCTTCTCGTAGGCGAACGTGGGAACTTTCCTCCTCAGTTCATCAAACGCCTCATTCAGGCTAAACATCCGCTTTCTTTCCCGCACGTTGGCCGCCTGTCGCTGGACCACGGTGATGATCCTCCTGCGTTTTGACCTGCTGTGGCCGGCGGTTCCACCGCTGTAACACCTCGGCGCGGCCACCATCAGATGCTGCAGCTCCGCAGTGCGCGCGGCGTTTTCCAGGCCGCTGCTCCAGGAGGAGTCGGTCAGCCGCGTCTCATCGCTCGGGCAGCTGAGGTCATCATCTACCTGCTGTTTCGGTCCCAACGCACACTTTTGCGGAAACTCTATCAGGCTCATGTCATTGACAAAGTTTATTAAGGCGGAGTCCACGAAGTGGCCTTCCAGCTCCATATCCACAACCCAGCTGCAAACTCATAGACAAGCTGCCACGTTCATCCGTCTGCTCTTCAGACCCGAGGTCAATCAAAGCTTCCAGTGCACTCCAATGTCATTCACCACACACTGAGGCATCTCAAATGGTGACTCTAAATCCGGACACAACTCGACATGGTGAGATCCTATTTGGCTCATATCCAAGGCCCTGTCCCGCTGATTTAATAAGTCTCCTGTGCCACTGCACAGTGAGACGCCTCTCACACCAGCACTTGCTCAAAATTGAGTTGATTTCTGTCGGTGAGGATGAGTGTGTTGTATCCGAAGAGAGAGGAAACTGGAGGGCCCCGCCAATTGATGTGCTGTCCCCGAGGCCCTTAATGAGCCACTGAAGAACGGAGGCTCTTGACAGAGGGTCATACCGTTTTGTTTGCCCTCTCTCCTCTGCTTCACAGGCAAAATAATGACACTTTTATCACTTAAACAGACCAAGGGAAGACCAAATAGAACATTCCCTAACAGTCACTATACACCACCGGCTTTTCTGTTGCAAATTAAAGCAAACAGCCTAACTCTCCGTTCCCATGGAGAGACAGTGTCCACACTGCAGAGGCTGCTGGGACGGCCACTGGTATAAGTGGGGGGGGGCTCTGTCCAATGGGAGTATCTGGTAACAGCATCACTATTTTACATCACTGTTGATAATAGTGGTGATGACAATTCAGTGAAGTGGCATTTGATCTAATTGCAGTCGACATAGTCATTTCATAAACTGGACATAAAATATTATTGTTATTATTATTATTATAAAATGTGATGAAAGTAGCATGCCATGTTCATATAATGCTCTTAATGTTATGAGCATTATATTGTACCTGACTGACCACAATGAATATTTCTACACAAATACCGGCATAGTAGGTGTCCAGGGCAGAAATTTCCTCCTGGGTTTTAGGTGCTTTCAGAGTTGAACGGTTGACTCAAGGGCAAATAAGCTTTTGTGGTTAAAGGAGGAGTGAGTTCAGTTGTTAAAATTTGCTGAATTCAGCCAGAGTAGGCTGGTGGTTTCAGGAACAACTCAGGAGGATAAATTGTCCAGAAATGCCGGTAGAAATTCAGACTGAATGGACTAAGAGTTTTCCAATAATATCTGAGAGGTGCTACTTTGGTTTCAGTTTCTCATTTGTTACAGTTCCCAGAAGCACTGGTCGACATCCTGTCACTTGTTGATTTCGCCCATATCTGTGCGAACACACTGACATACACTTTTGCATTCCTGTATGATCAGTCCATACACAGAGGAGTGTGTGCATGTGAGTCCCTGTCTTCTATGCACACTCGAAGCTAGGAGTATCTTCTCCATCGCTCTTCACCACTTCTTCTTCCTGTCTTCTCCGTTTCCCTGGCGGGCAGATAAACATGATGGGACATTCCGTCGGTTGTCGTGGAAACGTTGAGAAAGCACAGCTGGGCGGGAGAATATGAGGTAATCTCACCCTGGGGCTGCTGGGTAAATATTGGTCTTAAATAAGGAGTAAAACCCAGAAAAGACACACAGACACACACACACACACACACACACACATACACGTACAGAGGCTCGTCCCAGTTTTGTTTTGAGTGGAAACACACAGGACAAACACACATGATGGCACAGTTCCCGCTCTGCTCTGTTATTTTTGCTAAAGCAGATATTAATAATAGAAGCTCGTCAGGCAGTTTGGATGTTCATCTCAGTTTGAAGTGGTTTTCTTCCTTCATGGCCACAGAGTCGTGAGGCTGCACTTCAGCAAGTCCAGCTAACATGCTAACATCAGCATCCTAACATGCTCACAACCAGCATGCCATGCTGATGCCTAGCAGGCAGAAAGCAATTGTTTTAGCATAAAATAAAATAAAAAAATCTTAAACAAGCTTTCATTATTACTTTAAGATTATCAAAAAAATAGCTTCAGTTCCCAAAATACCCAAAAGGAGTCTGGCACATCAGACCCCACTTGACACCCTTGATCCCTCTTGGATATTTAAGTCCATGCATAACCATTATTCCACAGGAACACTTGAATAGATCACCAGGGAGGATCATTGTTTTTGTGCTATCATGATGCAAGTATTGTGCTGTTACACTGAAGCAGGTTTTTAATATAGAGATCGCAGGAGAACACTGTGCTGCTCCAGAGCAGCCAGAGCTGTTCTCACCACGTAAATCTGTCTTCCCACTCCTCCTCTGACTGTGTCCTCAGTGTGCTGTAAGAGCACAGCCAAATCTCTCCCACTACCACTGTAAATCTGAAACTGGACACCTTTCTCTCATGCTCCTGCTTTCTTAGGTTTTTTTTTTTTCCTCCACTCTCCTCAAATCTGTCGACGTCTCTGTTCTCTCCCTCACAGAGCTGTTTCTCTCTGCACCTCCATCATTCTCTATTGCTCATTCTCTCCACTTGCTGACTGGACGGGGCATGTGGCACATCCCGAACGTGCTCCGCTTTGTCCGAATCTCAAAAGTAAAGCGAGTTAGTCGGGTTAGCGTAGAGTTTCGTTCTTCACTCGGGTCAAAGTAGAAAGGGGGGAAAATGTTGATGTCATTGTCAAATGACAGCATAAACAGACATAAGATACACTGTTTTTCTTTTGGACGGTTTGAATGTGAACATTTGGGAGTGGGAGGGAGGCTCGGGCAGAGAGTGGGAGACAGTGGGAGTAAAGGAGATGAGTTTAACTCCTGACCTCTCTGCTTCTTCTTCATTGTGTCGCCGTGACTGCCTCAGTGTTTCTTTCTCGCTCTCGCTCCACACCCAGAAGCTGACTCATTGGTTCACTTTTACCACCTTCCTTTACATCCTGGGCTCTGATTGGCTTGGCGCCTCGGCCAGTACTCTGTCATGGGGTGTTTACACAGCTGGGTAGCCAGCAAGAGGTAGGCTAATGCATGGATGAGTTTGCGTGCATGTAGAAGTTGGATAAACCCCAAAACCACATCATATATCTCCTCACTCACTCCCCTCTTCCTTCAAACCTACACCTCCCACTGGCCAAACTCTCAGAATCACTCTCCTCCTCTTAACGCAGCCTCTTAGCTCCCACTCTCCACCACCACCACACTTAAAATCTCATTGCATGGCGAGGCTCCCCCACCCATTCTTACCCATGTCAGCACCTTGCTGCTCACCTCCACCGCTATATCTGTCTGAGTAATGCCTGTGCTGATTTTCCAAAAGGTCACCCAGACTTCACCTATTTGTTGTCCTGCACAAGAAAAAGCACTTACTGATCGCACTAAACAACCAGTTGTCAAAATGTCAAAATTAAAAGCTTCTGATTCAAAATACATTTGCTTCTTAACCAGCTCTAAACCTATTTCAGCTTGTTAAAGTTCATCCGAAGCGCTCAGAGTTGATTTTATTAAAATCAACCGGGCTCTAAACTCACTGAAGAAAAGAATCTTTCAGTCTTTCTTCACAATGTTAAACATAACCCTAACAGTCTCTGGTAACTGAAATTAGCAAGCTTACAAAAGTCAGCGGATGGTTCACTGATCAGAGGGGCTTCTTTCATCCTCTCCTCAATGACTTTATAAGTGCTTTTCCAGCAATCAGCTCTAACGCACACATCATCACAAGCACTGGCCACCCACATCTCACTTTCTTTTCATCTCTCTCGCTTTACTTTGCCCTCCAATAGTGATACCCACAGCAATGATCGCCAGTTTGACAAGGTTGTCAGAAAATGATGATCATAAAATATTTAGTTGCGACCTGGGTATTGTCCTGTAGAGATACATGACTAAACATGAGATCATTTTTTCCAGGCCCAGAAGATTTTTTTCCCTCTTGGCTTATTTATTTTTCTGTGGTTTTGGGAGGTTGTGGCTCAGCGTCTGATGATATGCTGTGTGTGTTCCTCCCCTTCACCCAACCCCCAGTACGCCTCTCCACAGTTCTTCTCTCGCCTTGATTTCTAGGCAAAAGGTATAGGGAGTGATAAAAATACATTTTTTTACATTCATTTGTCATTTCACATTAAGTCCCTGTGCTTACTTTCATGTCTATGTGTGTATGGTTTGGCCCTTGGATCTACAGCTGATGTTACAATAATAACTGCATACAGTTAAAATTAATGAAGAAACATTTTTATCTTTTGCAGTTTTCCTGCCATATTTCCTCAGTGTTTTGTACGTAGGAGTTATGAGCACTGTCTAGACGCTTATGATCCTCCCATTACCTCCTGATTACATTGAGCCCTATTAATTCTCACTGGGCTGGCTGACCAGACACACACACACGCACGCACACACGCGCACACACACACACACACAACACGGCATATTATTGTTAAATAATGGAGGAAACACATGATGAATATGTACAGTATCAGATTAAGAGAAGACAAAAAACATGCTGCACAAAACATTTATCAGTAAAACAGGTGATGTCAGCAATATAAGTAAAAACCACTGAAGTGAAAGTACTGTTTCACATGTTTTTAAAGATAACTATACTATGGACCGAGAATATAACAGTTTAACACAAACAAGCGTGAAATAGGCTTTGATCAAATAGGTATATTAAGAGTTCTTTAAATATCTGCAAGGTTATTTAATGCATGATTCTAAATTCTGAATAAATAATAAATAGATTTCAGTCCTGAGCTAATATAGTTATAGGTAGGTATGTTATAGGTATATTGTTTAAAAAAAATGGTTGTATCGCTATATACACGTGAGCCCCAAATATAATTCTCTTGGGCAAAAGGGTGTCAGTGGAAACATCCGTCTGTCGTCGCCAAGGCTACTGAGCACAGGATAGTGGGTGTCGGGTGCCAAGGAAACAAACTAACTATGGGAATCCAGCTCACCAACCAACAGTAATGTTTACTTTTGGGGTTAATAGTGTGTGTGCATGTGCGCTTGCATTGGGGTGTGTGCAGACACGGATACCTTGGGAAAGAGTTTAACGTTCGAGTCAGTCTGTCTCTGTGCGAGCATGGGCTATTTGCCTACATGAGGGAGTATGAAAAAACAGAGATGCAAAGCTCAAGTGCCAAAAATCGCTCTCAGAAATGCCAGTGAAAATGCCATAAAGGGATTTAATGGATGTCAGCAGGCCTGTGAGAGATGGGCTTTGATACAACTCAGTCTAGTCAGGAGTGTGTTGGTGGATATACAGCCACGGTTGCGTGGCTCTGACTGGTGGAACACTTAAGGTTTTATGACCTGCTGCCATTTGGGGCTCTGGGATAAAGCAGAGCGCCGACCACATAACTAATTAGGCCTGGCCAACGGAGGATGGGGATCTGTGGATTGTGGGTTGTGGATGTGGAGTGGTGTGTCTGCATGAGTGGATTGGGGTTTAAGCCAGTGAGTGTGTGGTATGAGTCTTTGTTTGTGTACTGAACCTACAGCACTACACCAGGGCACCATTTGTTTTCCATTAAGTCTCCGTTACATCTTTACTGTAGGATGCACTAGGCCAGGAAAGCTTTGACACAAGCGATAGGTATCCCCACATCCAGCTCATACACACATTAACACATATAGCTTACAGACACACATTAAAGAAACCACTCTTATCAGAGAAGCAAGAAGCAGGCAGAGGTCTATCAAAAGTTTGGCCATCTTAACAGAAATAACACTTCTCTTATTGTCTCATCCCTCTAACCCCCCTCGCCTTCTCTCCGTCCAAGGATCATGAAGATGAATGACCATGCCTACATATCAGAGTTCTGTGGCAGGGAGGTGGGTGTGGGTGGGGGGTGTTGTCAGAAGTGGAATGTGTGTGAACTGCACACCGCCACCTATAAATCAGAGAGACAAGTAGGAGGAGGAGCAGGAGGAGAAGGGAAATCACTGGTGGCGGGGAAAAGGAGGAGTCAGTGTGAGGGAGTGATAGGAGGAATGACAAGATAAATGAGTGGTGATGGAGGGAGGGGTGCAGGTGTAAGAGAGCTGCATGAGTGCTGGGGCAGAGAGGCCATGGCAGGACAAACTACAGCGAACCATCACATTTCAAATCATTATTTCCAATCTCTTCATTTTAAGATGAAGCGTTTTGTGTATTTGTATTGTCTGAACAGTGGCTGCATAATTTGAGGTCACTCAGAGAATCCTGGCAGCACGAGGAGAGATTTGTAATGACTGTGTTTACAACTACACTGGCTTGTAAAAAACTTTTAAACAGATCAAATGTTCTGCTGAAGGATTAATTATGCGTAACACAGGCATTCTAGTTTATTTTTTGCCTTCTATTCCACTGTGTAGCCCAGTCACATTTCAGTGAGACAGTTTACGTTGGTCTTCGGCATAAACCATCTTGTATTAAATCCTTTATAAAAACTTGATCTGTGTTTAATAAGTCTCTTGTCAATGCTTTAAAGCCTGGTAATGTTCGAACATTAAGACTTTATAACATAGGTGAACTGTATGTGTTGTTAACATCTTTGAACTCTGTATTCTATTCTTCCATGCTGAGAACTAGAGAAGGTTGTTATCATTCTCATGTCTTAAAGCAAAAATATATCGTTTTTTCATTTAAGACAGTCATGTACATTACTAATCCTGTCCAAATTACCCAAAAAAGCTAGAAATAGATATTGAGTAAAACATACTTTCCTGACTAGTTGGCATGGTTTGGTCCTTTTAAGCTTTCTAACGTTTAGCACCTAACAGCTAATTAAACTCCCCATGGCACAGGGACATGTGTGTCTATGTGTGGAGGTGGGGGCAAAGAAAACAAAAAGATCCTTAAGATATCTCTCAACACCTTTTCACTTGACACCTACTGATGTGGGATTAAGGCTGCAAGGAAAAACGCAAGATCTTGTTGAGACTAATCTGTACACGGATGCATCTTTGTAATTCCCTAACAGCATTTCAAATAATGGAACAAACAGCGGAAGCAAGCATGTCAAAATATAAGGATTTTTAATATGGAAGAAAACTAAATATTTAAATTTGATTTCTTTTGGTTTGCTGACAAAATAAAGTGTTCACACACAGGAAGTCTGTACGGCACTACAAGCAGATAATTGCAGTGTATGACACATACTGTCGTTTCTGACTGAATATGAAAATTAAATTGTAGATTTTTGTTTCTTGCAGCTTTCATAACAATTACCAAACACTTTGCAGAGGCACAGGGCAAAACAACACTTGCATCAGATTTTTCTTTTGGCTCCATAACTTCAAGACCTAATGTCAAATGTGCCCTTGTTACACGCACAACCAGCTGAAACTGACAACATTCCACTGCAGGATTTTTCTGTCCCAGTGTGGCTAAATGTAGCTGTTTTGCGCCCTCATCAGGCAAAGCATAGGAATCACACTCAAACCTGTTAATTTGGCAACTGTCCTCTGCTGTGCACACGCAAAAAAAAATAAAACCATAAAAAGGCTCCTACTGCAAGACTGACACCATGTGATGAATAATTTAGTTAAAAAATCTTAACTTGCAAAAATTGCGTTTAATCATCAAGGCACCTCAATGTATAACATTGCCATAAATTTTGCTGGCACTGACTCAGTTATTTAACACAATTTACCTGCTTTCAAAACATAATATCGATTTTTTAGACAAACCATTTAATATTACTTTGTACGCTTCTTCTTGGATTTTGGCTCCTCGGGAGCTTCACTAACACTAGATGCAACTTCGCAACCTGTTACATGTTTCCTCTTTTTGCTACGCTTGTCACTAACATAGCCACTGGAGTCACTCCCATGGACATCCATGGGTGAGAAATTAACCTCAATCTCCTCTTCTTTGAGGCATTTATCTTTTTTCTTTTTCTTCTTCTCACCTGCTATGTTGCCATTTGCCTCATCCATTGCTCCATTTAGCTCCTGTGTGCTGATGCTGTCCTCTTTAATTTTGTCCTTTTTCTTTTTCTTCTTTTTCCTGGAGGTGCCATCAGGAGAATCCTCCATAGTTTCTGGTTTCGGTTCTCCCTCTTGTTGTTCGGCGGGATTGCTTGGCTCTGTGCTCTCACCTATAGCCATCAGCTCCTGAACCCTAAGATACACAAAGACAATGACAAAAATTAGGCAAGAGTCTAACTGCACCATAAAAGTATCATTTCAAAAATAATTACTACAAGCTAAACAAAAAATGTGTAAACAAACGATTATGGAGAGCATGCAGACTTCTATTGTCGCAAGCCCTCTTTTTCTTTTTTAATTTTTTTTTTTAATGTCCTATTTGGCAGCATAAGCACGCAGTGTGAAAGTTTCTGGGTGCCTTGATTTGTTCTGCAAGGGAAGCCTGTGGCTCACTCTTCCTGTTGCATTTTGTTGCCTTTTATACTGAACCGACAGTTTGGAAAGACAGAAAGAGGGTGAGAGAGAGAGAGACGGAGGGAGAAAGAGAGGGAGCTGGGAGAAAAAGAGACAATAACAACAGCAACAGCACAGTAACAACAACAGTAACTATAGCCACAATTATGATAATAGTCTTATAGTAGGATTTGGTAACTGGGGTGGGCAACAACAACAGCAACTGCAACAGTAACAACAATTGCAACAACAACAGGATCCACAGTCATTCCAGTGTTACACAGATGATGATCACAGACTTAGATACAGACTGATAGGAACAGAGCACAGATGTAGAAGGTAGATATGTACAGGATTGAAGTAAGTACAGGGGGTCCTCGTGTTACGACAGAGATCCGTTCATGAGAATGTGTCGTAACCGAATTTCGACGTTAGTCGGAACATACATTCATTATGCCATTGTGCATACTTTGTGCCACTAGATGTCGCTATAATACCACCCTACAATAAGAGTTTACTATGGTGAATTGCCTTTTGTCACTGTAGGGGTTGATATCGCGAGTGTAATGAGCATTTCCTTTAGATTTCTGTTATCAACCATGTAGACCCTGTGTTGCGAATAAACCTACGGTATTGCCATGATCCCGAACGCATCTGTGTCCGTGTGCATCTCCTCCCCAGCCAAGGTACCCGGCCACCCAACCCAGCAAAGACCAAGCCCGCAGCCCCAGTGCCCTGCCAGCCGGACACCCACCCAAGCCCCCAGCAGGGAGACCACCATGCAGCAGCGAGAAAACACACTTGCCTGGTTCTGTCCAGCCGTCCTCTGATCAACAGCACCCCTGCAGTATCAGCATCAAGTGCAGTCACCTCAAACTCCAGCTCTGCTCCGATCCTTGGCCCTGCGTCCCTCCAGGTTTCCACAGAGACCAGGTTTGGTTTAGGGATGCTTGCATTGAAACAGCCATGCACCAGGCATCCCGCATGACTTACTCCTAGTTTATTCACCTTACCCTGGGAACAGAACGTAGAGAAAATAAACTATGTTGCATGCAATTAGGCAAGTGATGGTGTTTTGTTTGTGTTCCTATTGTGTTGATATTGTCTTTTTATAGTCAAACAGGCAAGAAAAGGTTAAAAATGTATTGTGGCTAGGTATTTTATTTTCAAAAATCAGATATTGTTTCATCCAAATCTTCTAGTCACACTGAGCTCCAACAGTCAGTACCTGTTTCTTTCAGTCTGTACCAATTATACTATTACACAGAAATGCATACTGTGTTGTTGTCACAATACTCTGACGAGACATGTGCCAGAGGCTGTAAATATAAATCTCACCAGCAGTTTCTGTCCTTTTTGGGGCTGAAACACAATGAAGTTGGCCTCAATGTCCATGTGGATGTAACTGCTGTCATCATGGATGTTTCCATGCTGGCCAACGATCCTGATGTTGTCATAGGCTAAAGGCACTCCCTTCAGACTGCGAAAGACCAAAATATGATAAGTTGTGGGAGAGGAACAGTTTGATTAGGTGTTGATGGAGGTGATTTGATGGAGGTTATATGTCACAGAATTAGAGTAGCGGAAAGGAGTAAGATATTGATTTTCCTCTAAAGACTAATATCTACGTAAACAGAATGCACTGACGTGAAAAAAAAAAGTTGACACTAGGTAGTCTGTTTACTTCTTTGCGCGCAGTTTTGCACACTTGTTTTGTTTGTTTCATACAACAACAAACAAGGTGGTGCGGACAGGGGCTATGTGTTGCTACCTCGGAGAGAACTTGAGCAGCTCGGCCTCCAGCTCCCCTCTGATACCTGTCCTCTTCTTGTGCATGTACATGGGCGGTAAGGCGACGTGTCTGCGGTGGCTGTTCATGACCAGACACGAGTACGGCGCTGACAGAAGCTCGGAGGCGGCGGCAAACGTCGGGATCGAGCACACGACCCCGCCCGCGTCTCTGTCTTGTACTGCCGGTTGGACATGGGCGCCGGCGGCAGCGATTTCACTAGACATGTCCACATGCTGGGGATCATCTCCAGCATTCTCAAAGTTCGCCATGCTGCTTCGGAGGACCGGAAGACCAACAACGGTCCACTTCCTCTTTGAGGATGTTGAACGCTGTGGAACACTTTGTTTATGTCGGCCCCTTCTGGTCAGGAGGAAAAATTACAACCGCGATAGGCACTCGTTACCAACACAATTTTGACTCCATCAGTCCTTTAAACCTACTGTCATGTTTTAGTCATATGTAGCTCGTCACCGTCTCGTTATCGTCAACGAAATAATTTGGCCGTCGCCGTCGTATATGAAAACAACATGGCCGAGAACACACTCAAATGTCAACAGCATTTCTGTTTTTTCTGTCTTGTCTTTACTCAGCCCACTGAAATCCACTAAGAAAAAGAACGTGGCACCAAAACTCATTGCAGGGTCAATGAAGGGTCCTGGTAACAAGTGCAACTGGGTTGATCGGCAAAGCCATTGAGCAATTGATTTGATCATATTCATGATTTATTTATTTTTTATTAAAGGGGGGTAAATGTGGGCGCTCCTTCATATACTCTGTATTGTACTGTACTGTATGTGTTACATGCTAAGTCTTCTACTGTTTCATAATGTACACTTTAAACAACCTGTGGTATTAAAACATAACACAGAAACCCAAACTGCCAGTTTTCAAACTCTATCCAGAGTCAATACAGTTTACTGAAATATAAACAGGGACAATGGGCAGAACAGGGCTGTGTTTGAGGAGTATTGTCCCACACGTCATCCACCTCGCTGCCAAAGTAGGAGGAGTTTATACACTTGTAGGAGAACCTAAGGCTTCTGGTGAGACAAAGCTGCCACACATTATAATAACATGAGGGAGAAGAATTCTTTGTCTTGTGACTATTTACATATCAGTGTAAATATGTACAGTACATGGGTGGTGGCATCCAAAACATTTTAATGACATTAATTGTATCTTAATGGCACCTTCATAGAGAGACAACATTCAGATTAATGACAACATAATACGAACAGCTCACGAGATGAATGTCACCAAGGTCGCGTCTTGTCAGACAAGTCAAGAGACTATTGACTCAAGAGACTATATTGTCCTCTGACATGACATGACCTTTGATGATGATGAACATGACTATGATCATCATAGTCTTCTCTATGAAACATCATCCTGTGTAAAGACAACATGTAGTTTGACTCGTGTGTTTCATAAGAAGAAGAATAGCTCTGTACCGGGATCAAACTTCAGCCACAAACGATCTGTTTCCCACATCGACAAATGATCACTGACCTGTGACTGAGTCTCGCAGCTTTGATCCTTATCAGGCTCCTAATTAGACTCAGTTACCCCCAGCTGTGACTGATTCTGCAGACTAGGCAGGGTGTCTGTGCATTGCCTCCTCCCAGTGGGGATATAGGATTATTACTGCATTGTGTGTATGGGACACATCTTGTGGACTAATATGCTGATTAATGTCTTAACATAATCTCATTCGTCACAAAATATGAGCACATAGATATTATATACATAGATAGACTTGATTGTACTGCTGCTTCATCGTCTTTTATTTCTATGTCCATAGTGCAGTTACTGTCCTTAGCTTCATTCATGTAAAGGTGTATTTCTCCACATTTCTGCGACTGTCACTTCAGGTCATTGATCAGTCGATTGATAAACATGGGGTCATCTCTATGTTCCCCAGGTCCTATGTTCCCTGCTTTGCATATGACCGGGGAACATAGGACCTTTTTTTTTAGAAAAAGAGTCCAATGTTCCCTGGTCTGTTATTTTTAAAATATTATTTATAATATTTTTTTCATCAACATATTATTATATATTTATATTTGTATAACACTTTATATCTGAAACAAATATCAATATTTATATATTTTGTATAGCACTTTCTATCTGAAACAGATTGTCATTATACAGCAGGCTACAGGTGCATGTATAACGAAATTTGCAAGATTAGGGAGAAGAAATATACAAACATGAGTGTAGCCTAATCCTAGATTAAAAAGGCAAAAATGAACTGCAAAAAAAACGGGGAACATAGGACCCGGGGAACATAGGTACGCTTGCAGTAATGTCATCCGCACCGTCCCCTGACATCCAAGGGCCCTTCAGTGCTGAATTGATTCTGTATCCTTCTTACCAACATTAAGATCGTTAAGGTGACCTGAGGTGTCAATTAGTGTTCCATGGGTGTGGACACACACATACAACTAGTGTCACCTTTTTTTTTGACAAAGCAGCACCACAAGTGGTCATATGATTTCAGCGTTCAACACACCCACACAGACACACCCACACGAACACAAAGAGGCAGTGTAACTATGGTGCTCTCTGTTGTCGCAGTGATAAATAATGTCACAGTTCCTTCGTCAGCAGCAGCTCCCAGAGGCCCTTGTTAACACACACACACACACACGCACACACACGCACACACACACACACACACACACACAGACGCACATACACCCACGTGGTTGTCGTCTAACAGAGTCCTGCTCTTTCGTTAGTAGACAAACACCATAAGGAGGCAACAGTGAGTAATGCTGTCAGGGCTCATTTATATCTTGACCAGAGTGCATCAGTGTATCTTCTGATAGGTGATCACAGCTGTGCATGTGACTGTATGTGATATTTGTGTTTTTTATGTTGCTGTTTCTCTCTTTGCTTTGTGATGCACTTTATACCTCCCAGGTTGAAAGGTGGTGTAAGTGAGGTTTACCTCATTACTTAACCTTACGATGAGTCCGCGAACCTGGAGCAGAGCCAAAGGCATAACAACGCTAACCCAAAATTCCATAGGAAAGCAGATACTTCCTAAATGCTGCTGTGCATTGATTATGTCGACGGTGTGGTGTACAGGTTGTCAATGTCCGATAGAGTAATTGGTTTTTAAGATTAACAACTCGCACCCATTGAAACATTGTATTGACGATTGTGCTGTAATGAGGCAACTAGATGAGAAATATACTTACAGAAACATGCTCCAGCGCACACACACATACAGTACATCTTAATGCTTCCTGTGTGTTTGCAAATGGAATTTTCACATACAGAACAATACCAATAAAACAATCGTTGCAGGATAATTGATCACTCAGATTTGTCTTAATTTATTTGATTCCCTTTTATAAGAAGCATTTATAAAAATATGTCTAATTTGTAGATAAGACTAGACTCCTGATATACAAGCATAGATATACAGTATATAGTACATTGGGCATCACTGAATTTCCATGCCAAAGCATTCCACTATCAAATAATAAATGAAGTTTATTGAAGGCAATCTCAGCTGCTGCATTCCAAGAACACAGAACAAAACAGAAGCTAAGGATAACAAGATTAAAATAGCATTACTCTTTAAGACAAGCCAATCAGCTGCATGCTTGGTTTGTGCTCATCATTTTGAGGCATCAAATCCATTCTTCCTGCTTATAACCTTAATGTTCGGACAATTTCACTCATTGTGCGTCACGTGATTTGTCACCCAAACTGCAGACTCCCATCTTGGCTTTCTTTTAATGGAACTGAGGATGTTTGAACCTATGTTTGCATAGTCAGAAGCAGGAACGTCTCCCTCTTGCTGTCAAAATGTAAAAGAGTTCCAAGACTCGAGACTTGAATTCACTCCCTGCACTCGGAATAAAGTAGGATTGTGGAAGGAAGTATATTTTGTGCTACATTTGTTCTGTTAACAGCAACAGATTCATTGCCACAGTTTCTGTTTCAGTGTGCGCAACTGGCCTTTGGTGATGCGTCATTACGGTGATGCTGCAGTGTGTCCACTGTAGGAGATCTGAGGGATGCCGTTACTGGAGTTGTCCAGGATCTCCTGTTACGGGAAAGTACAAGTGCAACTTGGTAATTTAACATGCAGGATGCATGCAGCAGTAAACATATGCTGAAACTGCAAACCGCTGTTTCAATAGTTGCCATGTATTCCTACCTTCTCGGTCATCTCGTGTGAGTGGTGCAATGAGTGTTCCCTTTCCAGAAACATCCTTTGTTGCTCGGAGCTGGCCAGGCGACAAGTCAGCCATGTTGATAAGGTACAAGATGAGATCCCTGCAAAAAACATGAAAAATCTTTGTTTTTTGTTTTTCATTTGTTTTAAACTGGAATGATAAGTTTTGAATGCGGCTCCTAATTTAAAGCCCTTTAACTGACAAGTACTGACATGTCAAAACACATTTATCTTAACCTTGATGATGACTGTTGTTGAATATGTATTTCTTACGGACACAAACAATAATATATTTTAACAAAGTACATGGGTCACACTCATAAATGTTGTGTTGCCTTGCACCATTTTTTTTTCGTTACCCAGACAGGCCAGAGTCATGGCAGCCAGGTGGATCGAGTGCATCGACTCTGGTCGCTTGTTCAGCGCCCGGACAAACTGGAAGTTGAGGATCCCACCAATCAGACCACAGATGCAGCACGCTGAAAACAGGATCATCTGTGGGGGCAGAGAGAGAAAGAATCTATTATGTTAATGCAATCTTATGCTATGGGAAATATACAGGGTGCTGTTGCACTCCCATTTCCGTTGTTTTGCTGTTTTGAGTAAAAGGAGCAGTGATGAATTATGTTTATTAGTCCAAATAAATTTCACACAGTCTCCCCCAGAAATATTCCCGAGCTCGTAAATACACTTGAATCATTCACTTGCTGTGCGTGTGCTTGTCACTGATTTGTGTAGATGGTTGAATGAGGTTCTACTTAGATGTTCAGGAGGATGTTCTCATTAGTAGCTGAAAACAAGCAGCACTGTTTTTCATTATGCAGGATCTGATGGGAAAGCGATTGCAGTTCCTTGACATCACAGTCATAGTCACAATCAAATCAGATCGATTCAATCTACTTCTACTTCCTATTGATTGTGAATGCATGTGTGTGTGTATTGTATCTGGAATGCAGGTACTTTTGCACTGCTCCCCGTACAGATTATTTTAGTGCCTTCAACAGCATGGGAAAGGGCATCTCCAGTTTCAGTCATTATCCGGTGAAGTGTGGAAAGCGGCTGGCAGGAGTCTGGAGCCAAACCAACGTAATGCAATCATCACCCCACAGGCAGACAAGACAGTAGGGGAAGAAAGGAGATGAGGAGGGGAAGATAGAGCGAGGCAGAGCATCGAAAAGACTGCAACGATGAGACTGAACATAGAAGGCAGTGAGACGGATGCAAGTAATAAGAAAGGGGAAGGAATGAGGTGAGGACCATAGGTGGGGATGGACACGGCGAGGCAGACGGAGAGAGAGGTTGAGGGATGTCTCTCTTACAGCAGACTGACACTGATCCATCATGCTGTCCCCGGAGACAGTCAGAGGAAAACAGGAGAACTCTGAGGGAGTCACTGAGGGAATGAGTGAGGGGATCACTTGGTAAAACAGCAAGGGAAGAGTAGAAATGACTGCTTGTCTCCTCTGGTTTCCTGAGATGTGTCTCTTTTAGGGCAAACTGCGCGCGCACACACACACACACACAGACACACACAATGTTTGAAAACATTAGACAGCCATCGCCTATAAACCTTCAGGGGCGGCTTATTCAGGCCCTGTGTTTATTGTCAATTCAGTACTGCATCCTTCAGCCTGCAGACTTGGATTCACACTTATTTTATGTATATGTATTTTTGGTGTGTGTGGAAGGAGTAATGAAATCCACAACATGCCATTAAAGGCAAAACCTAGCACTGAGGTGGGAAAACTACGGCCCGCGGGCCCCAATACGGCCTGAGACATTGTTTAATTTACATTAACAACAATCAAATTATAGATTTAAATTGGTATTAGTCATTTAATTTTTTTCCCCTGCAATACTTAATTAGTACAACAAGGAGGTGCATCATAACGACACTGGCCCTTTTCTCACATCAAGTCATTCTTCTTCTCTCGACCTGATGACCTTTTACTTGGTGGGCAAAAACAGCAGAAGATAGGCAAACAAAGGACCTTGGGGGGGAAAAACAAATAAATATATACTTTACACTTTACTTACAATTAGACCGGTCCTCTTTCGAGCACACACCACTCCACACATCCCGCAAACCAGAAACTACAGAGAGAGAGAGATGAATGTATGAATAAATAAACAGCACCAATAGTTCTAGTTCTTTTCTCACAGCGAAAATGAGCAGCTAAAAAACAATATCAGCTTTTAAAATAAATATTTTTATCACTTTCTCCTCCTTTCGGCTCAGCAGCAGGAAGGGCGAATGTTTTCTTTACACTGTCATTCATAAAGTATTACTGTGTCACTGTGGCGTCCTAACAATGATCAGGGATTCAGACTGAACTGGAGCAGCACAGCGGTGTGTTAAGCTGACAGAGGAAATACACTTACAAGTGGGACAGTACAGTGTGTCTGTATTGATGATAATTGCTGGAAGCAATAGTGTGTGTGCGTGTGTGCATGTGTGCGTGAATACAAGGGAAATTTGTAAGGAACATAAAATAATCATATGGTCCTCATTTAGTTTTTTTTTTTCACTTGTATTGTGAAACAAAAAATACATTTCTAATTTTTTAAGGTGACATATTTTGAAGAGCTAGGTTGATTTAAAAACTGTAATTGCAAAATTTCAATTGGAAATGCTGAAATGTTTGTCAGTCGCTTTCCTCTCAGCAGGACATTAAAAAGTGATTCTACATGACAATTATATTATGATATTAATAAAGTAATATTGTATCTTCAACGTGTCACCTCTGGGGACTGTGATCCATTAGTCTTAGTGTCCTGACATCCTGACATCCGAACCTCTGGGTAATCATGAGACAGGGACAGCTGACTCAGCATCTGGCACTCAGCAGCTGCGAGGCTCAACACACAGACACCAAGCTGCACAATCGCTTTGCCCTGCAGCAAGCTACAGTGATGGCACATTCAACTGTCAAATGCATGTGTCAGGTCTCCAATATGTCTCCCTCTCTTTGGTTCCTGCTGTCATCTTTTACTCCAAACTTAGTTATCCTGTGGCTCATGCGCCATACATGAGTCATTCATGGCAATAAATGCAGAATGGTGTCGGAGTCATAGTAGCTGATTCAAGGTTTGCAATGGCTCAGATACTCAACTTCTCACTATTCAGCGAAATCAAGAGACTGAGAGCTGCACTGTAACCAGAGAAGAATTAAGTGGGGGTGGGGGGTTGGGTGGGTGGGGGGCTGTGAGAGGTTGTGTGTATATGCTTTTACCCTGAGCATAAGAGTAACAGTTTAAGCATGAATTAATGAAACCAATCTTAAGCTCCACCACAGGGGCATCTAGAAGCCACATGGCTGCATCTCAAAGATCTAATGCACAAACACACAAAGCCACATAAAGGTCAAGCAGCCATTATATTTACTCTTTACCACAGCCAGGTTATTACGACTGGGAGGATGCTCTATATAACCTCTTAAAGAATAATAAATGAGATAAACAGCCAACAGCATTAACAAAAATCAATTTAATACAGGAATCCATCTAAAGCCCACGTTGTTTTTAAATCTTCAGACCACAGAACAATCATTTATTAATTTAATGTCTTTTTTTAACTTTCTTTTTTACTTTGTTGTTGTTTGGAAAATGGACTTTGTCATAAATAAGGCTTTTAAGTCGTGAGTACGACAAACTAACACTGACAGAGAGGAACACAGAGCATATTCTGAATGTAAATTAGAAAAGTAGGTCGGTAAGAAGAGTTTCATCTTCATCTCTGGAGATACTTATCCTCTCTGTAACAATGCAAGCAGTAAGAACAAGAGTCGTTCCCAGGACGTACACAGAGTCCACTCCACACCGGGGACGCGTCGCCCTGCTGCGGCTTGTGCTCGGCCCGGACCCTGCTAATGCCCACGGCTCCCAGGACGATGCTCGCCACACCCAGGCCCACCTCCACCACGGACAGCAAGAGCAGGCTCCACAGGATCTTGCGGCTGGAGCACATCCTGCCCCGGGCATCTCTCCAGCTCCAGCAGGAGGAGGGGCGCTCACGGTGGAAAAGGAGTCTGCCGCTCGGTGCGCCGAGCGCGGTGCACGCTCACTGCTTCGTGCCCGGCGGGGAAACCAGAGTGTCCGAATAAGTAGATCCACTGAGAGTGGAAGGGTTCCAATCAACCTGCGAGGGTAGGAAGTTATTCACTACTGAAGGAGAGAGAGAGAGGGGAAGTTCAACCGCTTGCAGAAGCGCGTGTGTGACGCATGACGATGAAGCACCTTTTCAAAAACAGACACGCGCGTGCGCGCGCGCTCGTAGGCACACGCACGCACTCTTACACGCGCATCATCCTATCCACGTTATTCCAAGCCCCCATGAGGCCTTGCGTGAATTATGAGCGCGACTTCCGGGTGGCGTTTGTTTACATGCTAATGGTGCGTGTTAATCTCACCATTGGAGACATAAAAATATGTGAGAACATCACCTGTTGCAGCTTCTGTTATAATACCACTGCCTTCTTCTATTGTGGGATAAGGACGACATGAAAAAGTTGCCAAAAATAACGCACAGAAGCATACTTAGCTACTTTCTGTTGCTTTGGACAGTGAGGCGATGAACATTGTATGAACATACATTGTATTGTATCTTAAATTTCCCGAATATTTTTCAGATTTGCTATGTTTATATTTTTACTTGATTCTTTGGTATCATTGCTCTTTTTTTTATCAAGTTGTACTGTGACCCTGGCATAACACTTTATTGTGGAGTAAGTTAAGTTCTTATCTGTTTACTTTATCTCAATGCAGTAAGATGCAGGTTTTCATCCACTGGCTTTTTCTCGACAAAATGGAAGGAACAGACGTTTAAGGTTTTGGGTGGTCTCGTTAAGTTAAGAGTCGCATTCTTTTTGATTCCTCGTCTGTCGGTAGGCGGTAGAAACTTTTCATAGGCACGCTGTCTTTTGGTTTTGGGTGCAAGATCTAGAGATCGACCGATACTCTTTTTTTGTATAGCCGATACTGATTTTTAGGGGTCAGGGCCAGCCGATGGCCAATATTTTTGACCGATATTTTTGGCCCAGAAGATACAGAGGTGAAGAGTAAAGTACAAAATCAAGATTTTAAGAACAATGTCCAAAACTACTATAATAACAAAAAAAAAAACAACTCTCAGCAACACAGGCTGTAGAGCGAAGACCAAATGTAGTGTGGTGGCGTCACAAGAGACAGAGCTGGACCTTCAGTACAGAGACAAGGCAACGAACTAACAAAAGAAAAAACACAAGCTATCAAAAAATCTTAAAATTTCAAGAAAGCAAAAAGAAATCGAGCAAAAGTCATCAGGCAGCAATACCGTGCGGTTGGGAATAATCCGGCGTTGAGGTGAAGTTAGCCATCTCTATTTAAAGAGAGCTTGATCACCGGATTGAAAGCAGGTGTGCCTCGTCAGCTGCCAGCAGGAGGAGCCAGCCCTGCGTCCGGCCACGCACGCACTGCAGAGATGACAGAAAAAAAACCAAAAAAAAAAAAACAAAGCACACACAAAACACCAGAGAACCGAATCCAAATAATACAAAGATACAGGATCATTATCCATAGATAAAAGTAAGCAGAATAATGAATCTGCATGGTCCCTTTAAATTGAAAATAAAACATGAAATCAGAGCAATGGAAGTCCCAGTAATGGCAGCAGCAGAATATACTGTAGACATGGGCAGGATTTGTTTTGGGGTTGCTCAGAGCATAGTTTACCTAATAACTGACAAACGGCTTTATAGGGGTGCTTCAATTCAGAACAGCTGACCTCTCTGTAAGACTTCAGGAAAAGGAGGTTCCAATATCTGAAGTGTGAATCATGACCTCTGTGCTTTCACCTTGTTATTATAAATTTGCCTCATAGGGCTTTAACAAAGTGTACAGGGTGCAACATCCTCTGACCTACACCCTCAGCAAGGGTGAGGAAAAACTGCCAAAACCCCCCATCTTTAACAGGGAAAAAACACGGAAACCTCTGGGAGAGGATCATGTGAGAATCCCACCCATGGATGCCACATGTACACAACATATGAACAAAATGACTTAGAGAGAGAGAGAGAGAGCGCTAAGGCACTGTATGGTTGTTAGCGTAATTATACAAGTAGATTAATAATATAATATAATATAATATAATATAATATAATATAATATAATATAATATAATATAATATAATATAATATAATATAATATAATATAATATAATATAATATAATATAATATAATATAATATAATATAATATAATATAATATAATATAATATAATATAATATAATATAATATAATATAATATAATATAATATAATATAATATAATATAATATAATATAATATAATATAATATAATATAATATAATATAATATAATATAATATAATATAATATAATATAATATAATATAATATAATATAATATAATATAATATAATATAATATAATATAATATAATATAATATAATATAATATAATATAATATAATATAATATAATATAATATAATATAATATAATATAATATAATATAATATAATATAATATAATATAATATAATATAATATAATATAATATAATATAATATAATATAATATAATATAATATAATATAATATAATATAATATAATATAATATAATATAATATAATATAATATAATATAATATAATATAATATAATATAATATAATATAATATAATATAATATAATATAATATAATATAATATAATATAATATAATATAATATAATATAATATAATATAATATAATATAATATAATATAATATAATATAATATAACGGGCAGCACAGTGGCACAGTGGTTAGCGCTTGTGCCTCACAGCAAGAAGGTCCCCGGTTCGAATCTCGATTCAGGGGATCTTTCTGTTTGGAGTTTGCATGTTCTCCCCGTGTCTGCGTGGGTTCTCTCCGGGTGCTCCAGCTTCCTTCCACCGCCCAAAAACATGCACTATGGGGGTTAGGTTAAGTGGCCACTCTAAATTGTCCATGAGTGTGAATGTGAGCGTGAATGGTTGTTTGTCTATATATTCTATGATGGCCCTGCAATGGGCTGGCGACCTGTCCAGGGTGTACCCTGCCTCTCGCCAGATGTCAGCTGGGATCGGCTCCAGCTCCCCCTGCGACCCTTAACAGGATTAAACGGTAGATAATGAATGAATGATAATATAATATAATATAATATAATATAATATAATATAATATAATATAATATAATATAATATAATATAATATAATATAATATAATATAACTCCCAGATTCTTAGCAGATTCACTGGGAGCAAGGACATGCCATCTAGAGTGGCTATATCATGAGATAATGACTCTCTAACGTTTCTGGGGCAGAGTACTAAAATTGAATATGGGCTATACAAATAAAGTCTGATTGACTGACTGATTGATTGATTGACACACCAAGACAAAAAGAGAGACTGAATCGTTTTTCCCCAAAAGTCACTTTTTTCAGTTTTTTTATTCTTTGATTGATGAACAAACATTTCTGATAAAATAAACTGAAATACAAAGTGAAATAAAATTACAGTATGCATTACATTCATAGCAAAAAGTCATAGTCACTCAATCCCACAATCCAGCCAAACATATAAAATTTGAGCCATTCATTAGTTAATCCACGTAAATTTGTATATAATCCCAGAAATCCAAAAGAATAATACAATCAACCAAAAATCAGAAATTCAGATAAGAACGGTTTTCTTTATAAAATCAACAGCAATCTACAACAATCTACAACAATCAACGCGACCCAGAGGTATTCAGATTCTAGGTTGTCTAATAACTACTAACCACATGATGATCCCAATGTCGTTTTCATGAAAAATACCACTCATACAGGTCATTGACCACGTGATATTCCTTGTCTTTTGATATGTGGTCACAAGCGAGGCAGATGGGATGAAAGAATCTATCTTTCATTGTTAAAAAATGTGGGGCAACGCTGTAGTACTTCTTCCACTCAAAATAGCCCATATACGCTTCATCATCCTTGTCCATTCGCAGCAGAAACTCTGCCAGTGATTTTGCATCTGAGAAATCATTAACATGAATAAAGGAACCGTTGGGAAGGAACTGTTCATAGTTTTCTCTTGGTGGACCCATAACTACAGGGACTGATCCTGCTACCAGCGGTCCGTTCACCTTCTCTACAAAGTAGTCTTTGTGGAGAGAGTTTTCAAATGCCAGGTAAAACTTACAACTGGCAAGAGTTGTGTAATAATCTTCATATTTCAGCCTCTGCGCTGTATGAGCAGTACCAAAAAGATGGATCTTTATGTGTTGGGACAGTTCATGGTAGTATTTCTCTCTCACAACTGTTCCTGTTTCTGGGATGTGGTTACTGACAATCCAACACACCAGCTTATCTTTCTTGGGAAGAACAAAGTCATTCTTCACCTCTGGGTTCTTGATTGTCACCTCATTCCTCACCACAATGTCAGCATCTCGTCTGTAGTTCAGGGTTAAGTTAAACATATTTTCCAGACCTGGTATCTTCCGTGTGTTTGTCGGAGATTCCATATGATGCCAAATCCACTTCTGAAAAGATGGACGTGGATCCTGAGGCATGTTTTTCAAATGCCGGTCTATATTTCTGTAGAAGAAAATGACTCCCTCTGCTTTGCTGTACAAGGATCTATCATCAGTCAGTATGCAGCTGTCAATGTTGAAGTAAGTTGAACAGTCTTTGAGATTAAACTTTATACCCAAAGGCCAGAACCACAGCAGGACTATGGGCTTCTCAGTGGGACCTGTGTCCTCATTGGTCTTTTCCTGAGCTAATGTGGATATAGATGGACACGCAGGAGATGGTGGTTCATAATATAGAAAGAATGCAACTACAGAGCAGGCAAGGCCAAGAACAGTGACCTTTGCCAACCATGAAGTTGTACTGACACACCCTGTCATCTGTGGAAACAAAACAAAAAAAACACAGGTGATGTGTGTGATAACACTATCATGTGTTTGGTAGATCAAGTGAATATTTCCAGACCCATCCAGTTATTGTCGAATCATTACTATAACTACAAGACACCTGATAAGCCTTTGCTTTCTAATTCCAATATGTACATGGACTCTAAAATTAAAGGTACACACTGTCAATTTAAAGCACTGTCAGAAAATGTGGCAATGTCGCAGCTTGTGTTTCAATGTAAGTTGGACTCGTTTGTTGAACTGACTTGCTCATAGTAATTTTTTTTCTTTTGATGTCAAGGAGCATTTTATGCTACATAATTCTGAGAGTTACTTTCAGTGTGGACACATAACTGAGGAGTAACATGGAGTAACACGGACAATTCACCAGCCTAACACAGGACCATCATGTAGACGTAAACAACCATTCACAGCCACACATACACTTCACAGAGTCTCCAGTTAATGCAGAATGCAGAATGCATTAAATGCAAAAGGAAGCCTGAGAAAACACGCGACAAGACCCATCTCTGAATCACACCATTCAACCCAGTAACCTTCTTGTTTTCTTGCTCACCATCACACCACTGTCACACACCGAGAGATTACCACTTTCCACCAAAAAAAAAAGCTGTTCTCACCTTTCCACAGTATGATGGCTGGATGAGTCTCTGGTTTGTTATGGTGTTCTTACATGGGAATATGTGGCAATGGATGAATTCAGAGCCATCGATTTACATAACAAGAAAATCTAGTTGGACCACACCGCTTTGTTTGAGCGGCAAGCCTTTGCAAGCTACACTCACAGTCTGTGAAATGTTATCAGAAGTACATTTCCAACTCATGGTGGTGTGTAAAAAATGAAATGAAATGATAATAGTCAGACTAGTTTCATACCTTGCTATGCCTTTTGCATATGTAATTTTTATTGCAACTTCAAAAGACCAAAAGCTTTTCCCAGACGTGTTGTATGTTTTTAATTTAGTATATTGACACAATGTTCACCCTTTATGTCTTTCTACTTTCATACTTTCACAAGCCCAAGTGTCTGTGGCCAGTAGAGAACTCCGTCATCCAAAGTGTCATGATGTTTTGTTGGTTTTTTTGGAGTAAAAGTGTTTTCCTTTTAAAGTTACATCATTTAGAATGCCCCGGAAATATACGTCTTGAAATATGCATTCTCCCAAAACTCATCCCAGAGATATTTTACTTTGCTCCTGAAAAAGCTTTACAATTTGAATCCCCATAATGTTTCACCAAAAGTCCGATTTCATTATTTGTGTAAGAATGCATTTCAGTATTTCCACAAAAACAACATTGAGTGTGGCAGCACCATCACAGACGTACAGCACTGTACACAAAGTAAAATCACAGAAACAACCACGAATCACGTACAACTCGGTACTCATTGGTACTGCCTACATAACGACAGGCTTGACAGATGGCAAGTGCAAACTGATGATTTTCATCAGTAAAATGTTGTCTGATGTCATAATATTGCTGCCAAGTGAAGTATTTTCTATAAGCCTCAATATCCTCATCCAGTTTGAGAAGGAAACCAGCCAGTTCCAAGGCATTTGGAAAATCATTTACATGTATAAAGGAAGTGCCTGGGACAAATTTCTCATAGTTTTTTCTCGGAGGACCCAAAGCTACCGGCACAGTGCCCACTGCAAGAGGACCACTGAATGCTTCTGTAATGTAATCTCTGTGAATTGATTCCTCAAAGGACAGGAAGAATTTGCAGCTACTAATAGTGCGGAAATAGTTTTCACCCTTGAAATCATCAGAGGAACTGTCAAAGACGTCCACATTTATGCAGTACAATAATAAAGAATATGAAAATTGGAAGATTCAGACATGTGCACACATTTATTTATCTAGACATTACATTCAAAACTGTCACAGTGACACAGCCTCTTACCCGAGTCAAACTGCTCTGATAGAAAGAAACTGACATGCAAAATTCCAAATTGGAAAATTAGCATTTTTGTATACACAGCTACAACTATTCAGGTTTTGTATTATCTAATTGCACCCAACTAAATGATGATCCCAGTGCCATTTTCATGAAAAATACCACTCATACAGGTCATTGACTACATGATATTCCTTGTCTCTTGACATGTGGTCACAGGCGAGGCAGACTGGATGAATGAATTCCTTCTCTGTTGACAAAAGATGAGGAATGACACTGTAGTACTTCTTCCACTCAAAATAGCCCATATACGCTTTATCATCCTTGTCCATGCGCAGCAGAAACTCTGCCAATGATTTTGCATCTGGGAAATCATTAACATGAATAAAGGAACCGTTGGGAAGGAACTGTTCATAGTTTTCTCTTGGTGGACCCATAACTACAGGGACTGATCCTGCTACCAGCGGTCCGTTCACCTTCTCGACGAAGTAGTCTTTGTGGAGAGAGTTTTCAAATGCCAGATAAAACTTACAACTGGCAAGAGTTGGGTAATAATCTTCAAATTCTAGCCTCTGTTCTGTATGAGCAGTACCAAAAAGATGGATCTTTATGTGTTGGGACAGTTCACGGTAGTATTTCTCTCTCACAGCTGTTCCAGTTTGTGGGTTATTGTTGCTGACAGCCCAACACACCAGTTTGTCTTTCTTGGGAAGAACAAAGTCATCCTTCACCTCTGGGTCTTTGATTGTCACCTCATTCCTCACCACAATGTCAGCATCTCGTCTGTAGCTCAGGGTTAAGTTAAACAGATTTTCCAGACCTGGTGTCTTCCCTGTGTTTGTCGGAGATTCCACATGATACCAAATCCACTTCTGAAAAGATGGACGTGGATCCTTAGGCATGTTTCTCAAATGCCAGTCTATATTTGAAATATACAACTTAAAACAAAGTAAAATCACAGAAACAACCACTTGTACAAATCACGCACAACTCGGTACTCATTGGTACTGCCTACATAACGACAGGCTTGACAGATGGCAAGTGCAAACTGATGATTTTCATCAGTAAAATGCCGTCTGATGTCATAATATTGCTGCCAAGTGAAGTATTTTCTATAAGCCTCAATATCCTCATCCAGTTTGAGAAGGAAACCAGCCAGTTCCAAGGCATTTGGAAAATCATTTACATGTATAAAGGAAGTGCCTGGGACAAATTTCTCATAGTTTTTTCTCGGAGGACCCAAAGCTATCGGCACAGTGCCCACTGCAAGAGGACCACTGAATGCTTCTGTAATGTAATCTCTGTGAATTGATTCCTCAAAGGACAGGAAGAATTTGCAGCTACTAATAATGCAGAAATAGTTTTCACCCTTGAAATCATCAGAGGAACTGTTGAAGACGTCCACATTTATGTGTTTGGTGAGTTCTCTGTAGTACAATAATAAAGAATATGAAAATTGGAAGATTGAGAAATGTGCACACATTTATTTATCTAGACATTACATTCAAAACTGTCACAGTGACACAGTCTCTTACCCAAGTCAAACTGCTCCAATAGAAAGAAACTGACATGCAAAATTCCAAATTGGAAAATTAGCATTTTTGTATAAACAGCTACAACTATTCAGGTTTTGTATTATCTAATTGCACCCAACTAAATGATGATCCCAGTGCCATTTTCATGAAAAATACCACTCATACAGGTCATTGACTACATGATATTCCTTGTTTCTTGACATGTGGTCACAGGCGAGGCAGACTGGATGAATGAATTCCTTCTCTGTTGACAAAAGATGAGGAATGACACTGTAGTACTTCTTCCACTCAAAATAGCCCATATACGCTTTATCATCCTTGTCCATGCGCAGCAGAAACTCTGCCAATGATTTTGCATCTGGGAAATCATTAACATGAATAAAGGAACCGTTGGGAAGGAACTGTTCATAGTTTTCTCTTGGCGGACCCATAACTACAGGGACTGATCCTGCTACCAGCGGTCCGTTCACCTTCTCGACGAAGTAGTCTTTGTGGAGAGAGTTTTCAAATGCCAGATAAAACTTACAACTGGCAAGAGTTGGGTAATAATCTTCAAATTCTAGCCTCTGTTCTGTATGAGCAGTACCAAAAAGATGGATCTTTATGTGTTGGGACAGTTCAGGGAAATATTTCTCTCTTTCAATTGTTCCATAATCTGGGTTGTGGTTACTGACAATCCAACACACCACCTTATCTTTCTTGGGAAGAACAAAGTCATCCTTCACCTCTGGGTCTTTGATTGTCACCTCATTCCTCACCACAATGTCAGCATCTCGTCTGTAGCTCAGGGTTAAGTTAAACAGATTTTCCAGACCTGGTATCTTCACTGTGTTTGTCGGAGATTCCACATGATACCAAATCCACTTCTGAAAAGATGGACGTGGATCCTTAGGCATGTTTCTCAAATGCAAGTCTATATTTCTATGGAAGAAAATTACTCCCTCTGCTCTGCTGTACATGGATCTATTATCAGTCAGTATGCAGCTGTCAATGTTGAAGTAAGTTGAGCACATTTTGAAATCATACCATATATCTAGAGGCCAGAACCACAGCAGGACTATGGGCTTTTCAGTGGGACCTGTGTCCTCATTGGTCTTTTCCTGAGCTAATGTGGATATAGAAGAACCACATGCAGGTGCCGGTGGTTCAAAATATAGAAAGAATGCAACTACAGAGCAGATAAGGCCAAGAACAGTGATCTTTGCCAACCATGAAGTTGTACTGACAGACGCAGTCATCTGTGGAAACAAAAAAAAGATTACAGTGAACAAAAGAAAAAAGATTTAAGTGATACCACCATTTTGACTGCAACTGACTTTGAGCCAAACCCAAAAAGTGTCCAATCATATTCATGCAACTACAAGTAGGCACAGCAGGGCCCTGCAGTAAAAAGCAGGAATTGCATGTAATGAGGCAAGATCACAGATGATGGTTTGCATCTTACTAGGTCGCATTACCATGATAACTTTTGCTACAAAGTCAACCTGCTCTGAAGCAGGTTGAGCATTAGCTCTTTCACCACCTCAAACCCTGACTAATAAAATCAATAGAGGACCAGTGTCATTCCTACAGGATCCCAAGAGGGACAAAAAGAGTTTACAGTGACAAACAATAGAGAGAGATATTCAAATAGTTGAGTAAAATAGAATTAATGCCTCATCTCAAATGAACAACAACTATTAGATTCCTCACAGGTGTTCTGTGCCAAATTCACATTGTTACTGTGACCATAATTATAAATGAAAATCAGCCTTGTGGACCTTATTCGACACCACAGCCTCTTAACCTCTCCTTTCAGACGTTACTTGAATCTTTTTTGCCTCAACACATTTACATACTTGGTATCAGTACATCCTTACCACGAGTACTTTATTGATGGCTTTTAACAATGTGGCTTGACTAGCAAATGTGCCTATGTGATGATCGACCAGCTGCATGGTACAGCTCATCCAGGATGGATAACGTGAGACTGAAAGGAGCTAGATAATGAGAAGACATCTTGGGTCCTGTTACCTGATTAACAACTGTTAGCTTTAGCCCAAGTGGGTTAGTTTATCAGTAACATAGCCATCACAACACAAACCATAAACTATGGCAGTTATATCGCATCTAACAAATCAACATATCAAATCAATTATCACATCATTTGAATATAATAAATAATTGGTTCCACCTTTCACTCAGGGCTTGCTGTCTCTCTCAGGTAAATCAGCAGGAAGGTTTGTGAACCTACAGAACATGTTCAACAGGTGGCTGACGTCAGCTTCCTCACAGAGACCTTCATGGTGAAAACAGGTGTGCACACAGGTGCGTTCCATCAAATGACGCACCTGGTTAACGTGATGGGCAAATGATACAGGCATTGTCATCTGTGGAAACAAAAAAAAAGATAAAAGAGAAAGATTAAAGTGAACAAAAGAAAAAGATTTAAGTGACAACACCATTGTGACGGCAACTGACTATCAGTCAAGCCCAAAGAATGACTGTCCAATCATAATTTAATGGAATGCGTCCAGTAGCGTGCGCAATAGATTTATCTGAGTGAACTATCTTTGCAACACAATAAATAGACAACACTATGCATTCGTTCTCACACGTGCACAAACTTATCTTACTCTTCCTTTGGCAGTTTTTCCTCACTCTTGTTGACAGAGGATGTCACACCCTATACAGTTTGTTAAAGCTCTCTGAGGCATTGTAATTTTAATTTATGAATATGGGCTACACAAATAAAGTGTGATTGATTGATCGACACACCAAGACAAATCTGTGGAAACAAAAAAAAGATAAAAGAGAAAGATTAAAGTGAACAAAAGAAAAAGATTTAAGTGACAACACCATTGTGACGGCAACTGACTATCAGTCAAACCCAAAGAATGATTGTCCAATCATAATTTAATGGAATCTGAGTGAACTATCTTTGCAACACAATAAATAGACAACACTATGCATTCGCTCTCACACGTGCACAAACTTATCTTACTCTTCCTTTGGCAGTTTTTCCTCACTCTTGTTGACAGAGGATGTCACACCCTATACAGTTTGTTAAAGCTCTATGAGGCATTGTAATTTTAATTTATGAATATGGGCTACACAAATAAAGTGTGATTGATTGATCGACACACCAAGACAAAAAGAGAGACTGAATCGTCCGTCACTGAAAGTCACCCTTTAGTTTTTTATATTCTTTGATTGATGAAAAAATATTTCTGATAAAATAAACTGCAATACAAAGTGAAATAAGATCACAGTATGCATTACATTCATAGCAAAAAGACATAGTCACTCATAAACTTTGACCCATTCATTAGTTAATCCATGTTAATTTGTATATAATTCTAGAAATCCAAAAGAATAATACAATCAACCAAAAATCTGAAATTCAGAGAAGAATGTCTTTCTCTATGAAATCAACAGCCCGCAACCCAGAGGTATTCAGATTCTAGGCTGTCTAATAACTGTACATGCTGTACATGGATCTGTCATCAGTCAGTATGCAGCTGTTAGTGTTGAAGTAAATTGAGCACTCTTTGAGATTAAACATTATACAAAGGCCAGAACCACAGCAGGACAATGGGCTTCATGGTGGGACCTGTGTCCTCATTGGTCTTTTCTGTGAGCTAATGTAGATATAGATGGACATGCAGGAGCCAGTGGTTCAAAATATTGAAAGAATGCAACTACAGAGCAGATAAGGCCAAGAACAGTGACCTTTGTCAACCACAGAGTTTTACAGACAGAGACTGTCATCTGTGGAAACAAAAAAAAAAACAGAGGCGATGTCTTTGATAACACTATTATGAGTTTGCATCAGGATTCAACCCAGGAACCTTCTTGTTTTCTTGCTAATACTTTCGCACACTGAGAGATTACCACTTTGCACCAAAACCAAAAAGCTGTTCTCACCTTTCCACAGTATGATGGCTGAATGAGTCTCCCGCCTGTTATAGTATTCTTGCTAAAAGGAATTCAAAACCACACCTTTAACCTACCTTTCACCCTCAAGAGATCCTATGGACATTTGACTCATCTCAGGGCCTAATAATAATAATAATAATCAAATACTCTTAAAAGTATTTCAGGAAATTATCCCAAAAATATAATTCATATTTCATATGTGTATTTCCAGCTAAAGTAGTTTGTAAAGTTTGACGTGTTCAAAGTGGACAAAAATATTACTTACTTATTAATTCTGTCATGAACATATATACCTGCTACATCTGTGCTCTGTTTATTTCAGTCTGTATCTACTCGGTAATCATCATCTATGTAACACTGGAATGACTGTTAATTCATGTTGTTGTTGTAAACAATGTCACTGTTGCAGCTGCTACTATTGTTGTTATACCTCAACACCCCCCCCCCCCCCCCCCCCCCCCCCCCCCCCCCCCCCCCCCCCCCCCCCCCCCCGCACCCCAGGTACGAAACCTCACTATAAGACTGCGAGCATAACCACGGTTGTAGTTACTGTTGTTATTATTGTGATGTTTCTGTTTGTTATTGTCATTGTCTCTTCTCCCACTCCAACCCCAGCCCCCCTCTGTCTCTCTCTCTATGTCTCTCTCTGTCTGTCTTTTACCCTCTCACCCTCTCTGTGTCCTTCCAAACTGTCAGTTCGGTAGCCGATGCCAATGAAAGCCAACAAAATGCAACAGGTAGAGTGAACCACACCCTTCCTTTGCAGAACAAATCTGTTGAAGCACAACAAGGCACCCAGAAACTTTCACACTGCATGCCTAAGCTGCCAAACAGGACTTGTTAAAAAAGAAAAAGAAAAAAGTGGACAAAAATATTATGTAATATTTTACAGTGCTTTTTGGGAAGGTGACATTTTTTGTCTGATGGCTGTTAAGACCACTTTGGTTGACAGGCAAGCCTTTGCAAGCTACACCCACATTCTGTGAAATGTTATCAGTAGAACCAGATGTAGAGCCAGTCTAGTTACAGAAATGCCACTTGAGGGAATTTGAATACATTTCTAACTCATGGTGGTGTGTAAAAATTGAAACGGCACTGTCTGTTTTCTTGAACTGTCTTGCTATATATATCCTTTGCATATGTAATCACATTCATTTTCCTACACATGGAAGCAGAAATTGTAATAAACAAATCTACAACTCCCACGGACACACAAGGACACGCGTACACAAACACACACGCACACACACACACACACACACACACACATATACACACACACGCACACGCACACACACACACACACACACACATATTTTTATTGCTACTTCAAAAGACCAAAGGCTTTTCCCAGACATGTTGTATGTTTTCGATCAACACATTAATAGAGTTGGTATACTGACACAATGTTCACCCTTTGTGTCTTTTTACTTTCATACTGTTTTTTAATAAAAAGGTGTTTTCCGTTTCAAGTTACATCATTTAGAACTCCATTGAAATATACAACTTAAAACAAAGTAAAATCACAGAAACAACCACTTGTACAAATCACGCACAACTCGGTACTCATTGGTACTGCCTACATAACAACAAGCTTGACAGATGGCAAGTGCAAACTGATGATTTTCATCAGTAAAATGCCGTCTGATGTCGTAATATTGCTGCCAAGTGAAGTATTTTCTATAAGCCTCAATATCCTCATCCAGTTTGAGAAGGAAACCAGCCAGTTCCAAGGCATTTGGAAAATCATTTACATGTATAAAGGAAGTGCCTGGGACAAATTTCTCATAGTTTTTTCTCGGAGGACCCAAAGCTATCGGCACAGTGCCCACTGCAAGAGGACCACTGAATGCTTCTGTAATGTAATCTCTGTGAATTGATTCCTCAAAGGACAGGAAGAATTTGCAGCTACTAATAGTGCGGAAATAGTTTTCACCCTTCAAATCAGCAGAGGAGCTGTTGAAGACGTCCACATTTATGTGTTTGGTGAGTTCTCTGTAGTAGCTGTATTTTTCCCCCGATTTTGTGTTGAGGTCACTGCCCTCCACGATCCAACAGAGCAACCGTTTTTTCTTTGGTGGCACAAACTCTTGATCTGTGTTCTTCTTCACGGTCAGTTGCCAGCGGACATGGATGTCAGCATCCTTTCTGTAGCTCAAGGTCAAATTAAAAAGCGATTCAATACCTGCTATCTTGCGTGTGTTTGGGGGGGTGTTCATATTTAACCAGATCCACCTTTGAAATTTGGGTCTTGGGGAGGTGGGAAGATTGGAGAGGTCATCTTTGATGTCACTGTGAGATATCACAACTGCCTCAGCTGTTGGGTATAAGGATCTATCATCCGTGAGGTGGCAGTGATCAATGTGTAAAATCTTCTTACAGTCATCCAAATTAAATTTTTTGCTTTCAGGCCAAAACCAGAGTAACACAACAGGCTTGCTGGTCTGTCTTTTTATCAGAGAGTACCTTGGCTCAGTTGCAGCTGATGAACTGTTGTGGAAATTTACTTGTTTTGGGAAAGGATGACATTTTGGAGATGGAATTGACTTATAGTACATTGACAACAGGACCATGATTCCAGCCAGCAGGAGGGCCGTGGTAAACAGGGCTCGGAGAAGAGGAGACACCCTGGGAGCAGAAGCCATATTAACACTGCAAGGAAAGAAGGACACATAATCATAATCATGGCAACACATTACCACATCTAATTGTTATCATGCATTTTGTCTATTTTAAAGTCTTGCATGTTATCACACCATTCAAGTATAAACTGAGTGGTCAGGATACAGAATAACTAAATGTAGTGCGAAAAGCCAAATGAATGGTCACTTAATTGTCTGGATGCAAATTAGCATAATCCCTACACCACACTGCTAAATAGTGGTGATTATCCAGTTATTGTCAAATCATCACTATACCTACAAGAAGCCTGATAAGCCTTTGCTTTCTCATTCTAATATGTACATGGACTCTTGAATTAAAAGGTGCACACTGTCAACTTAGAGCACTGTCTGAAAAAGTGGTAGTGTCTCAGCTTGTATTTCAATGTAAGTTGGACTCGTTTGTTGAACTGACTTGCTCATAGTTGTCTCTTTTTTCTTTTAAGTTCAAGGAGCATTTTATGGTACATAATTTTGAGGGGTTACTTGTTACTTTCAGTGTGGACACATAATCTGATGGCGTAATTGATGGAGTAACATGGACAGTTCACCAGCCTAACACAGGACCATCATGTAGATAGAAACAACCATTCACACTCACATTCACACATACACTCATTTTGAGGTCTCCAGTTAACTGCAGAAGGAAGCCTGAGAAAACACATGGCAAGACTATCTGATTTAGGATTCAGCCCAGTAACCTTCTTGTTTTCTTGCTAACCATCACCCTAATTTCAAGCACTTAGAGATTACCACTTGCACCAAAACCAAAAAGCTGTTCTTACCTTTCTATAGTATGATGGCTGGATGAGTCTCCTGTCTGTTATGGTATTCTTGCATGGGAATATGTGGCATAGAGGGAATTCAGAACCACCCATTTACCCAACAAGAAAATCTAGTTGTACCAGACTTTGTTCTCTGTTGCCACACTGTTTGTCGCACCTTCTACCCTCAAGAGATCCTACGGACATTTGACCCATACTCTGAAAGGTATTTTAGTAAATTATTTTTGTTTTTCCTGATTTAAAAACAGTGGACCTGTGTGAACATACTGGCCCTTAATAGGGTAAAATCCCCAAAATATAATTAATATTTGTATATTAAAGTGGACAGAAATAATAATATGTAATATTTTTACAGTGCTTTTTGGGAAGGTGACATTTTTCGTGAGTTAAACAGATTTTCCAGACCAGGGGTCTATTTCATAAAGCAGGCTGAGAAAAGCGCTTAATGTGAATAGCCTGGCTAGACTTAGCCAAAACAAATGAGTTGAGGCTAACTCGGTTCCATAAAGGCTGAGCCACGTTTACGCAGCCACACTAATTTTAGCCAGGTTCAGCTAGTCAGACTGATTGCGTGTGCACACCATTCCTAATCAACCCATGAGGTCGAACACAGATCAAGCGGATTCACAATGGCTAAATGCACGAGGACAGAGCGAGCGGCGGAGCCCTGTGAGGAATTCAAACATATAATAACGAATAGAGGCAACACGGCAGCAACACATAAACTCAGAGAGAAAGACCGGCAGGAAACTGCCGATCAGTTAAATGCGTAAGTATCTACAACCCAAGTTAAGTTGCCATTAAATAAATACCACTGAGTTAAAGCCACCACTGAGTTAAAGCCACCAGCTGAATTCACGCCAGCGGAGGAGCTGGCACTCCAATTGAATACATTGTCCTGTTATTGAGAGGACTGAAGGGGGGGGCATCCTCACAAACAATGCCACCCAGTACAAGGGCTAAAATACTGAGAACACTTTTGAAAGCTAAGTAGACCACGCGCACAGTGTGGCACACTGTTACCGTGTTCATAAAAGTGCCACGCGCACAGTGTGTGGGACTGTGGTGCTGTGTGTAAGGTGAGGGGCGATCAGCTGGCAGATCTCTAGGGAATCTGTATCTCTCATATAAATGATTGTCTGGAAAAGCCTACAGATCAAATGGCATGGATTGGGTTATTATTTTAATTGTAATATTTAATATTTTAAATGTAACCAATACATAGTCTTTAAAACAGTGTTTCTTGATGTATTTTATTTAATATTTTATTGATGGTGATCTTCCTGTTTTTAAAAAACGCTTAAAAACCCACTTCTTTTCTTTGGCTTTTTAAGCCGTGTGAGAAGCACCTTTTATTGTGTAACTTTTATCATCATTAATTGTCGATGTGTTGGTTTTATCTATGTTTTTAAACTGTGTATAGCACTTTGGTACTCTGTTGTTTTAAAGTGCTATATAAATAAAAGTGAGTTGAGTAATGAAGTCATATATTATAATCATATATTTTCTTTCAGATAAGTGTCACTGTTAAGCGGCGACTCAGGCTAAGCCTGACATTTAGCCTGGTCCGGACCAGGCTAGTTTGCCAGCATAAGTTGCCGTTGTAACTTAGTTTGAACTATGCTGAGCTTGCTTTATGGAACCGAATCCACTGGAAAATAAGCCAGACTAACAAAATAAGCCTGGCTTATTTGGTAATCCTGCTTTATGGAATAGGCCCCTGGTATCTTCACTGTGTTTGTCGGAGATTCCACATGATACCAAATCCACTTCTGAAAAGATGGACGTGGATCCTGAGGCATGTTTTTCAAATGCAAGTCTAAATTTCTATGGAAGAAAACGACTCCCTCTGCTCTGCTGTACAAGGATCTATTATCAGTCAGTATGCAGCTGTCAAGGTGGAAGCAAGTTGAGCAGTAAGTGAACAGTGACCATTGCCAACCATGAGGTTTTACTGACAGACACTGTCATCTGTGGAAACAAAAAAAGATTAAAGAGAAAGATTAAAATGAACAAATGAAAAATATTTAAGTGATAACACCATCTTAACTGCAACAGTGTCTCAGTGTCACAGTAAATTAATCATAACATTTGGAGACTCTTTGTTGATAACTGGAAATAAAAACTAAACCATCTATGTTTATTAGAAGAATTTTCCATATTGTTCAATATTCCACATTCCCAGTTGGGGCCAAGTGTGTTTCCTGTTTGTAACCTTTCTTGTACCACGAAATTGCACCAAATTGTTAATTAGATACTGCATTGTGGAGTGTGGAGTGTTAAACCAGATGCATGAATCTACTGGAATGAGCCCAGCAGTGTGTGCAACTAATCTACCAGAGTAAAGAGTGAACCACCTTTGCAACACAACCATCATCCTGCTCCATTGTGCAGTGTCCAGGTAATTGCTGATGATAATCTAATTGCGAAAATAAACAGGCAGCAATTTGCATTCACTCTCACACACGAAACGCACACCAAGACAAAAAGAGAGACTGAATCGTCTTGCCCGATTTTAGTTTTTTTCATACTTTAACAGATTTGTTGATTTGATAAAATACACAAATACAAAGTGAGATAAATTCAAACAAAAAAAAATTCAAACAACAAGGACATAGTCACTCACTCCCATGATCGATCCAAACAAATAAAATTTGACCCATTTATTAGTTAGTCCACATTAATTTGTATATAATCCCAGAAATCCAAAAGAATAAACAATCAACAAAAAAGATTCAATTCAGAGAAGAATGGCTTTCTCAACAACCCCCGACCCAGAAATATTCAGATTCAATTTGTAGTGCCACCCATTTAATAATTATTTTATTAGAAAACTAATAAGAATTCATTTTAAGTTAAGATAAGTTAGCTTGCAGATTATATATTGTATCTTATTTATTAGTATATAAAATGTCTGGAATCCTTCTGAAAAAATATAATCAAACACAGCACATTCAGACAAAACAGCTTTTTCTATTTACTCAGCAGCCCACAACCCAGAGATATTCAGCTCTATAATGTAACTACTAAAATGATGATCACTTGATGATGATCACTTGATGATGATGATCACAATGATGTCACTTTCATGAAAAATACCATTCATACAGGTCATTGACTACATGATATTCCTTGTCTTTTGACATGTGGTCACAGGCGAGGCAGATCGGATGAAAGAATTCCTTCGCTACTGGCAAAAAATGAGGAGTGACATTGTAGTACTTCTTCCACTCAAAATAGCCCATATACGCTTCATCATCCTTGTCCAGGCGCAGCAGAAACTCTGCCAGTGATTTTGCATCTGGGAAATCATTAACATGAATAAAGGAACCGTTGGGAAGGAACTGTTCATAGTTTTCTCTTGGTGGACCCATAACTACAGGGACTGAACCTGCTACCAGCGGTCCGTTCACCTTCTCGACGAAGTAGTCTTTGTGGAGAGAGTTTTCAAATGACAGGTAAAACTTACAACTGGCAAGAGTTGGGTAATAATCTTCATATTTCAGCCTCTGCGCCGCATGAGCAGTACCAAAAAGATGGATCTTTATGTGTTGGGACAGTTCAGGGAAATACTTTTCTCTTTCTGTTGTTCCATAAACTCGGTTACTGACAATCCAACACACCAGCTTATCTTTCTTGGGAAGAACAAAGTCATCCTTCACCTCTAGGTCTTTGATTGTCACCTCATTCCTCACCACAATGTCAGCATCTCGTCTGTAGTTCAGGGTTAAGTTAAACAGATTTTCCAGACCTGGTATCTTCCGTGTGTTTGTCGGAGATTCCACATGATACCAAATCCACTTCTGAAAAGATGGACGTGGATCCTGAGGCATGTTTCTCAAATGCCAGTCTATATTTTTATGGAAGAAAATTACACCCTCTGCTTTGCTGTACAATGATCTGTCATCAGTCAGTATGCAGCTGTCAATGTTGAAGTAAGTTGAACAGTCTTTGAGATTAAACTTTATACCCAAAGGCCAGAACCACAGCAGGACTATGGGCTTCTCAGTGGGACCTGTGTCCTCATTGGTCTTGTGAGCTAATGTGGATATATATGGACACGCAGGAGATGGTGGTGCAAAATATAGAAACAATGCAACTACAGAGCAGATAAGACCAAGAACAGTGACCATTGCCAACCATGAAGTTGTCCTGACAGACGCTGTCATCTGTGGAAACAAAAAAACAACTAGGTATCACTGCTACAAATACATCACAGTGTCTTCAGGAAAAAATCGCATTTAAATATTTGAGTGAACTTACTGTTGAGTCTCAACACTCCAAGTCTGCACTTATACACAATGAGGACACAGATCTAAGGAACTACAAAGAAAGTAAAAATATGTATCAGACATGCCCCTAATGCTAGTGCAAGCTATTAACAATCACACAAAAAAACAAAAAACACAGGTGATGTGTTTGATAACACTATCATGAGTTTGGTAGATCAAGTGAATATTTCCAGACCCATCCAGTTATTGTCAAATCATCACTATAACTACAAGAAGGCTGATAAGCCCTTGCTTTCTCATTCTAATATGTACATGGACTCTAAAATTAAAGGTACATGTTATGTATAGACTGCTTAAGTCTGCCCCTCTGGGGATACGTTTCCCCTCCCCCCCGTCTTATGTGTTGTGAAGTGACATCTTGAGTTGTCTGTCATGAGTTAAAGAGCAATACATGCAGCCTTGCAACTTTCCCTGGTCTCCCGTTTCTTCATTAATAGTTATAATACGAGATACCAAAGTACAATGAACCCTCGTTTATCACGGGGGTTACGTTCCAAAAAGAACCCGTGATAGGCGAAATCCGCGAAGTAGTCAGCTTTATTTTTTACAATTATTATACAGTACTATAGAACGAAACCAAAGATCAAAACCTGTTTTCAGGCCCAAGCATTTGTTTAAGAAATAAAAATAGAAGCGTTTTCTAACAAATAACTATGATAGTTTTTAGAAATACTGTCAAATAATCATTTAAATAATCAACCTACGCGGTTGGACACATTGTGACTGACGCGTATTTCACAGTTCCTCTGACTGTGCCTCTTCGTGCTGACTCAGCTCCGCTGTAGCGTCTTTTTCTACTGAAGGCCACGGTGAAGGTGTCTTTGTTGGTGCAGAACGTTTCGTCGACATTGTGGGTTTTGTCGTGGAGACAATATGCAAGCATGTAAATTTGCCGAACGCATTCTGTACTGGACAGAGATGAGGCACGGAGGAGATTGATTGACATTGGCCTACAGTCCCTTAGCCAATCAGGACACAGAGTAACAGATAGCGAATGGGTAACTGATGCTGGTGGAAAGGTGAATTGCTGTGGTGAGTCCGGTTAGAACTCAAAAAAAGACTCCGTTGCTGTAGTATGCTGATTTAATGACTTTAAACACTACAAACAAACTTTCTCCTATTTCTCTCCTTCCTGACTCCTCTGCTTGCGGGCAAGACGGTCGGGTCTAAGCTTCGCCCTTTAAAGGGCCAGCGTCTCCGTCCCGAGCACAGCCTTTTCCACACAGAGCACAATGCGCGTGCATATACTGTAAAAAAAAAAAGCAAAACAAACTGCACTAAAAAAATCTGTGAAACAGCGAAGCCGCAAAAGGTGAACCGCGTTATAGCGAGGGTTCACTGTATACAGGGGGTCCTCGAGTTACGACGGTCGCGAGTTACGTCGTTTTCGTGGTTACGACACATCTCCCGTGAACTTACTTGTTTCAGCTGAAGCAGTCTGCCCTGTAAATACGTACAGACTTCACATGGGAACTAGTTGGTGAGCGCTCTCTCTGTCTCTCAGCGCGCCTGCCGGCTCTCCAACACCTCCACAGCACAGCTAGGCTACTCTGCCTTGTGTTTACTTATGTGAAATGGACGGCTGGCGGGGGGTGCAGCGGCAGCCGGTAAGGAGATGCACACGGACACAGATGCGTTCGGGATCGTGGCAATACCGTAGGTTTATTCACAACACAGGGTCTACACGGTTGATTTCAGAAATCTAAAGGAAATGCTCATTACACTCGTGATCTCAACCCCTACGGTGTGTCAAGAGGGACAAGAGGAACAAAAGGCAATTCACCACAGTAAACTCTTATTGTAGGGTGGTGTTATAGCGACATCTAGTGGCACAACTTTGTAACTACCTTACCTATGAATGTATGTTCCGACTTACGACACATTCTCAGGAACGGATCTCCGTCGTAACTCGAGGACCCCCTGTATAACAATACACACTGTCAATTTAGGGTTACTTGTTACTTTCAGTGTGGACACATAATCTGATGGAGTAATTGATGGAGTAACATGGACCGTTCACCAGCCTAACACAGGACCATCATGTAAATATAGACAACCATTCACACTCACATTCACACCTACACTCATTTTGGGGTCTCCAGTTAATTGCAGAATCCATTAAGAGTTAAGAGTTAAAGCTTGGTCATAAAACACAAATTATGAGAACGTATCGGTTGTTTAAAGATCTTGCCCGAGAATATATAACAAAACCTACAGGCTGTAAATTCTAACATTAAACTTTTTACTTTTAAACAGCACCAACCTGAATGGGGAGAAGCAGACGTGGCAGCAAGTCAAAATAAAATATAAAAACATTGTTCAGAGTGGTAAGTATGTCCACAAGCTATATTTACACCTGGATATCATCTGCACTAATTCTAATCCAATGTTTTTGTTTTTTTTACAGCAGTGAAAAAAAAACTATATTAACGGGCACCGTGGGCCACATGACCGAGGAAGTGTAACCTTATTGGCTGGACGTTGGATCAACAGGGCTCGATTGCTTCTGCGTGGCTCGCTCGCCCTCTTTTGATCTCTTGTGGCACTGAAGTTGAATTTTCTACAGGCGAATTATTTACACTGAATTTATTTTCGCATTGGAGGGAAATTCAGTGGCAAAAAATTAAATTCAAAATCAGATGGCACCGATATGCTTCCATAGTGAACACTGTTGTTTTGTTAAATACAATTTTTAAAAATATGTCAAAATGTTAAGACAACAATTACATGATGAAACCGTGGAGTGTGTGACAAATATCTATCTGCTGCTAAAAACAGAAACTGCTGGAAATGGCATTCCATTATATTAAGATCATCATCACCACTACCACCACCAAAAAAGAATCATAAACAAAATAAAACAAGAAAATTCTGCTCTTACCTCAGTTATTCTCAGCGTTTAAGTGTAAAATACTGGTCTGGTCCTTTGTTAGAACAGCATTTTCCTGCTGCATTTCTATTGGCTGATTAGGCTCCGATTTTCCTGAATAGCTGTCAGATATTTGTCGCAGGTTGTCTCTGGTGGCAAGACGCTGAAATCGGCTGTCCTGGAACCTGTCACACCCTATTATTGTGTGACTATTATTGTCTGGATGTGGGTAAGAACTGCTGTGCTCCCCACCTCCATCTAACTCATACGGATTTATACCTTTATTTCATTCACCTGCTGCCGGGCGGTTACCAATTAAACAGAAACAGAATTATACTACACTCTTGTGGTCAAATAAGGTATTTGCACAAAACGTAGATGAAGAATGGCTCTTACAGTCTAATAACTACAAACTAAATGATGATCCCAGTGTAGTTTTCATGAAAAATACCACTCATACAGGTCATTGACCACATAATATGCCTTGTCTTTTGACATGTGGTCATAGGCGAGGCCGACTGGATTGAATGAATTCCTTCTCTGTTGACAAAAGATGAGGAATCAATCACACTGTAAAGAAAATGCTACGACAACTTAAAAATTCAGGGCAACTTTCTGCACCGAATTTTTTGAGTTTACAACTAAGATTTCTATGTTTTGAAGAAACTTGTGCCAACTTATACTTTTGGACTCAGATAACTCATATTCACAAAACTTCATATTCACAAAACTCCATATTTTCAGTTTTACATGATAAGAATTCAACTTTAAGGCCACTAATCTTTCATATTCTTGCCATGTGGCATATGGAGGAAGTGCTGTCTGAAGTTTAGACTATTTTACGCCTTTTCTTTTGTTGGCCCATGATAGGCGTCACCTGGTACTTTCAAAGTAAAAGTTACAGTGTGTACGTGTGGGTAACGGAGCTCAGGGTTATGGTTGTGTTGCAATGCTGGTTCAGTCTTCATTCAGGTAAATCACCATGGTAACCGACACAATATATTTCAAGGAGACTTTATTGTTATTCACAACACATGCTGGAGCATGAGCTGAAAATAAAATTTCAATAGTGCAGAGTAAAGTGACAAATGATAAACATCAACAGGTAGTTTTTTTATAGAGCAGTTCATTTGTTTTGCTGTTCCCATGACATTGTGCACAACTGAGTAAAGAGTGAACCACCTTTGCAACACAACCATCATCCGGCTCCGTGATTATTTGAATTAAACTGCTGAACTAAATCAACACTTTGCATTCACTCTCACACACTACACGCACACCAAGACAGAAAGAGAGACTGACTCATCTCGTCACTGATAGTCCCCTTAGTTTTTTTCATTCTTTGACAGATTTGTTGATTTGAACAAACATTTTGTATAAAATTAACAAATATAAAGTGAAACAAATTCACAATATGCAATACATTCATAGCAACCAAGGCATAGTCACTCACTCCCATAATCCATCCAAACAAATAAAATTTGATCTATTCATTAGTTAACTCACATTAATATTGTATTGTATATAATCCCAGAAATCCAAAAGAATAAACAATTAACGGAAAAGCTGAAATTCAGAGAAGAATTTATCTGAAATCAACAGCCCTGAGGTATTCAGATTCAATTTGCAGTGCCAACCATTTAAAACTTAATAATTATTTTATTGGAAGTTAGCATTTAAATAAAAAAAATGTTGTAATTTTAACCAAACTGTAGTACCACCACATTTAAAACTAATAAGAATTCATTTTTTCGAAGTTAGCTTGCAGATTATAAATTGTAGCTTATTTATTAGTATACAAAATGTCTGGAATCCGTCTGAAAAAATATAATAAACACAGCACATTCAGACAAAACTACTTTTTCTATTTACAGCCCACAGCCAAGAGGTACTCAGCTCTATAATGTAACTACTAAATGATGATCTCAATGTCATTTTCATGAAAAATACCACTCATACAGGTCATTGACTACATGATATTCCTTGTCTTTTGAAATGTGGTCACAGGCGAGGCAGACTGGATGAATGAATTCATTCTGTGTTGACAAAAGATGAGGAGTGACATTGTAGTACTTCTTCCACTCAAAATAGCCCATATACGCTTCATCATCCTTGTCCAGGCGCAGCAGAAACTCTGCCAGTGATTTTGCATCTGGGAAATCATTAACATGAATAAAGGAACCGTTGGGAAGGAACTGTTCATAGTTTTCTCTTGGTGGACCCATAACTACAGGGACAGATCCTGCTACCAGCGGTCCGTTCACCTTCTCGACGAAGTAGTCTTTGTGGAGAGAGTTTTCAAATGCCAGGTAAAACTTACAACTGGCAAGAGTTGGGTAATAATCTTCATATTTCAACTGGTGCCCTCCAAAGGCAGCACCAAAAAGATTGATCTTTATGTGTTGGGACAGTTCACGGTAGTATTTCTCTCTCACAGCTGTTCCAGTTTGTGGGTTATTGTTGCTGACAGCCCAACACACCAGTTTGTCTTTCTTGGGAAGAACAAAGTCATCCTTCACCTCTGGGTCTTTGATTGTCACCTCATTCCTCACCACAATGTCAGCATCTCGTCTGTAGCTCAGGGTTAAGTTAAACAGATTTTCCAGACCTGGTGTCTTCCGTGTGTTTGTCGGAGATTCCACATGATACCAAATCCACTTCTGAAAAAATGGACGTGGATCCTTAGGCATGTTTCTCAAATGCCAGTCTATATCTTTATGGAAGAAAATGACTCCCTCTGCTTTGCTGTACAAGGATCTATCATCAGTCAGTATGCAGCTGTCAATTTTGAAGTAAGTTGAGCAGATTTTGAAATCATACCTTACACCAAGAGGCCAGAACCACAGCAGGACAATGGGCTTCCCAGTGGGACCTGTGTCCTCATTGTTTGTTGTTTTGGATATAGATGGACACGCAAGAGACAGTGGATCAAAATATAGAAAGAATCCAACTACAGAGCAGGTAAGACCAAGAACAGTGACCTTTGTCAACCATGAAGTTGTACTGACAGACCCTGTCATCTGTGGAAACAAAAGATTAAAGTGATTAAAGTGAACAAGAGAGAAGTGAACGAAAAAGGATTTGTGAAGAAGAAGTGACAACACCATCATGACTGCAACTGACTATAAGCCAAACCCAAAAAGTGACTGTTCAACCACAGTTATGCAACAAATTGGCACATGAGGGCCCTGCACTACCAAGTTGGAATTGCATGACATATATGCTGTTCACTAACCGGTGTGACAGGTGGACACAACAGTCAGTTTAGAGTCATAATCCCTAACACATTTGTCTTAAAACTGTGCCAAACAATACCATAATTATAATTATTACCATAATTATACATTCAAATCAGCCTAAAATGGCCAATTAGACAACACTGTTTCCTTGTTTACGTCTCTACACCGGTTCCTTTGTTTACAGTTTTTAGAGTGTTTTACATCTTTACTTGCTGCTTTATGTGCCTTTAATTGCCCCTTGGGAACAAATAAAGTTTTTTTGAATTTGAATTTGAACACAGTCTCTTAACCTCGCCTCTTAGACATTACTTTGTAGGGCTGGGCGATACTGGGAATTTCGGTAGCAATCCGACACCAAGTAAACACTTGAGTAGCATCACCGATTCCGCGTACCAGCACATTTTAGTGACAGAATCCCTGTCAGCTGTGCGACGCTGCTGCGATGTGAGGAAATACGGTTAAATAAGCCTCTGTGGCTCCTGATGTCCACATATCAGTGGTCAATACAGCACTGTAAGCAGCATATTTACATATTTTTTAACTTTTGAGCAACACTTCATACAATGAAGGCATTTTTTTCTCCCGTGAAAAATGTCCCACTTGGAATTGTGTAGGGGATCAAGTGTCTTCATTAAACTCTTAAACCCCTGCTGTTCGACCACAGAGAGGGGTTGTAGGTCCTTCACCATCATCTCAGCAATGCTTTGTGAATTATCTAAGTGAAATATCAAAATGATTCGGATAATTAAGTCTGTAACTGTAATCTGTATCTAACCTCAATAGAAATACTACTTTTCCTTCAACAGTTAACTCAAAGGGGTTATTATCTTCAGCCATACTCATATTTCAGGTTTGAGGCACATATCCTAATATAAGTGTATATTTTTGAGTTTCATCAAAACAATTATTTTTTTCAACTGGCTGAACATATGATAATAGTTGAATCAGCCCCCCCTTCCTTAACTTTGTTTGCAGCTCAGGGTTCTCTCTACGGTGACAAGCGTGTGTACTATGTTTGTGTAATTGTTTGGTGTTACCACAGCGCACGCGTCACATGTGGCAGTGTCCTTATCAGCTGCAGTGAATAACGTCCACACACACAGTGCTTCTCTTCTACTCTAATGAAGACACTTGATCCCCTACACAATTCCAAGTGGGACATTTTTCACGGGAGAAAAAAATGCCTTCATTGTATGAAGTGTTGCTCAAAAGTTAAAAAAAATATGTAAATATGCTGCTTACAGTGCTGTATTGACCACTGATATGTGGACATCAAGAGCCACAGAGGCTTATTTAACTTAGACCTTTTGAAAAGGTCTAAGTAATACTTAGACTTTTTCACCCTCAACACGTTTACACCACAATTTGTCCACCAACAGGCAATTACAAAGATCTTTAAAAATAAAGCTGGAGATATCAATCTTACTGCATAATATATCAAGTACTTTGTTGATGGCTTTTAACAATGTGGCTTGAATAGCAAATGTGCCTGTGTGATGATCGACCAGCTGCATGGTACAGCTCATCCAGGATGGATAACGTGAGACTGAAAGGAGCTAGATAATGAGAAGACATCTTGGGTCCTGCTACCTGATGAACACCTGTTAGCTTTAGCCTAAGTGTGTTAGTTTATCAGTAACGTAGCCATCACAACACAAACCATCGACTATGGCAGTTATATCGCATCTAACACATCAACATATCAAAACATTATCATATCATTTGAATATAATAAATAATTCGTCCCACCTTTCACTCGGGCTCGTTGTCTCTCTCAGACAACTCGGCAGGCAGGTTTATGAATCTACAGAACATGTTCAACAGGTGGCTGACGTCAGCTTCCGCACAGACAATCATGGTGCGCGGACAGGTGTGTTCCATCAAATGACGCACGTGGTTAAAGCCACACACTCCGCGATGGACTGTATCGCTAACTATTCGGTGCGATTTCGTGGCACAGACTAGTTCTAGTTACAAAACGGAGACACCACTTGCCCCAACTGCTAAAATAAGATAAAGCGGAATAGGGAAGTGTAACTTGATCCTTTCAAAGTAAAGGTTACAGTGTGTGTGTGTGTGTGTGTGTGTGTGTGTGTGTGTGTGTGTGCGTGTGTGTGTGTGTGTGTGTGTGTGTGTGTATTATGGTTGTGTTGCAAAGCTGGTTCAGTCTTTATTCAGGTAAATCACCATGGTAACTGACACAAAATAGTTCAGTGATTCAAGGAGACTTTAATAGTGCACAGTAAAGTAACAAATGATAAACAGCACCAGGTAGTTTATTATAGAGCAGTTCATTTGTCTTGCTGTTACAGACTTTCCATGTGTTCACGGTGGTTTGAAAACAAAGTGTCTCAGTGTCACAGTAAATTAATTTTAATATTTGGAGACTCTTTAATAATAACTGGAAATAAAAACTAAACCATTGATGTTTACTAGAAGAATTTTCCATATTGGTCAATAATCCCCATTATTACATACTTTAAAAACTCATCGTGTGATCACCTTATTCTTAAGAAAAAAAATGGTTATCCCATGGCATTAAAACCAAAATACTCAAACACCAAAACTGTGGCACTTTAATATATGGTGTGAGTTAGAGAAGGATTAGCTCCATCTCCTTACCCAACAAGACAAACTCACTGGGCTGGAAAATTACGTTTCCCCATGGTTTGTGATTCTAGCGGATACCTCAGTGATGACACAGTGAAACAAGGTGATGACACTATGCAACACTAGTCGATGACTCTTTGACAGCATATATATACACAGCCTGTATATGTGTGTATATGTGATGAAGGACGTTTAAATGTATGAGAAAATATCATTGCCAAGAAATGAAAAAGGCATTGTCCCTTAAGCATGGGTGAAAGCAGAGTTTCCTGGATGACATCCAGGACAGGATAACCAAAGATATGAACCATGGATAAAATGTAATATATGTGTGTAGGACACAGAAAAACAAATAGTGGTAGGGTTATAGACAGACAGCTTTTGTCCTCATCATATTAAAGTTTTGTACCATCGGCAGTTGAGGGGAAAAAAGCAGAAGTAACTGCCCTGCTGTCGTACACTCCAGTCAGGGCTCTGCCTTGGTTACGGGGCTTTTCTTGGCAGGTATGATCACGTGCTATTTGTATTCAGATATGTCCAGGTGTGGAAGCGGGTGTGGTACATACCTGTAAAGGGAAATCTAGCACTTTGAACAGCCATAAATCTGGTGAAAGATAATTTCAAAGTTTCCAAGTCTGTCTGGTGGTGGTAATTTTGAAAAAAAAGATCACGTCCTGATCCTGATCTGTTGCTCCTTTCCTATAACTTTACAAGCACTGATGCAAATACAACTGGCACTGTAAAAAGAAAAACACAGTAATTAGCACTCCTGAGTAAATACTCTGTAGGCTACGTTGAAAGCTGTGGTGTACAGGTGTGCCTTTGCAAGTTACACCCACGCTCTGTCTTTGTGATCAGTTGGACTTAAAGCACAGAAACATTGCCCTGACTACATTATTTGCTGTTTCATTCATTTTCGCTGAGCCTGAGCCAAAGGAATGAGGAAATACTCTCTTGGCTGGCAGTGATATCATCAATGCTGATCACTGAGGCAAAGCTTTTGCAGTCAGAACCTGTTTGTAAACTTTGTGACTTTGTCTGACTTTTATGTGACTTTGTCTGAAAAGTGCCATAAAAAGTACATCTTGTTAAAGCTCAACATCTGTATTGGGAAGAGTAATATATGTTTCGATGATAACAAGATACGTAATATATGATGATATTGCATTCTGTCTTGTGTATATTCATACACCAGACCTATATGAAGAGTTAATATTGTTTGTGATGTATAGCAGTCTATGAGCCCACTATGTACTGAAGAAGAAAACTATTTGTGGCAGACAAAGGTTTCTGATGCAGTGATGTTTATCTGTGATTGGTTGTGGCTTGTGGTTGTTTAAGGTGCTCACACAATTAGACACACATTCCTAGAAGTTAATTGTGCAGTTTTGTATGCTTAGGAGTTTTTTATTTGTCATAATAGAGACTAATTCTAGACAAACAAAGAGGGTTTGGCTTTTTCCAGTTATCATCAAAGAGTCTGTACATGTTTATTCATTCATTTACTGTGACGCTGACACACTTTGTTTTAAAAAAAACAAACAAACCGCTCCCTAGTCTCCATATCGCTCATGTTTATCAACTGTCACTTAACTGTGCAGTATCACGTACCTGTCAGGATCTTGTGTATTACTGCTGATTTAATATAGCAGTCGTCATTGGCACACGGTCACTCAGAGTAAACCACATAAAATTTCAATGATCAGTCGCAATGATAAATATTTTTTGAGTTTATATTTCTGTGTATGTGTGTGTGTGTGTAAGACCATGTTGTTTCGATTTAATGTTTCTATTTACTTTACTGTTTCCTTCCGAATGATGAGAGATGTAATAGCTAAGCCTGTAGCTAGTTTTCTGTCTGGCTGGTTCAGTGAGTATGTTGAGCAACTACCAATATCCAGTTAGTCTTGGTAGGCATGCAGTTCAGTGTACTGCATATTCAAAGTGTGGTTAAACCTTTTCTAAATACTGTGATGAGGACAGCCAAGGAAGTAAGTCCCGACACACTGGAAGTTCCCCTCTTCTCTTTTTTATTCTTTACAGGTTTGTTGATTTGAAGAAATATTTCTGATAAAATCAACTAATACAAAGTTACAGTATGCATTACATTCATAACAACAAAGACATAGCCAGAGGTATTCAGAGGTATTCACTTCTATATTGTCTAATAACTAATGATGTCTAATGTCAAATAATGATGATCCCAATGTCATTTTCATGAAAAATACCACTCATACAGGTCATTGACTACATGATATTCCTTGTCTCTTGACATGTGGTCACAGGCGAGGCAGACTGGATGAATGAATTCTTTCTCTGTTGACAAAAGATGAGGAATGACACTGTAGTACTTCTTCCACTCAAAATAGCCCATATACGCTTTATCATCCTTGTCCAGGCGCAGCAGAAACTCTGCCAGTGATTTTGCATCTGGGAAATCATTAACATGAATAAAGGAACCGTTGGGAAGGAACTGTTCATAGTTTTCTCTTGGTGGACCCATAACTACAGGGACTGATCCTGCTACCAGCGGTCCGTTCACCTTCTCGACGAAGTAGTCTTTGTGGAGAGAGTTTTCAAATGCCAGGTAAAATTTACAACTGGCAAGAGTTGTGTAATAGTCTTCAAATTTCAGCCTCTGCGCTGCATGAGCAGTACCAAAAAGATGGATCTTTATGTGTTGGGACAGTTCAGGGAAATATTTCTCTCTTTCAATTGTTCCATAAGCTGGGTTGTGGTTACTGACAATCCAACACACCAGTTTGTCTTTCTTGGGAAGAACAAAGTCATCCTTCACCTCTGGGTCTTTGATTGTCACCTCATTCCTCACCACAATGTCAGCATCTCGTCTGTAGCTCAGGGTTAAGTTAAACAGATTTTCCAGACCTGGTGTCTTCCCTGTGTTTGTCGGAGATTCCACATGATACCAAATCCACTTCTGAAAAGATGGACGTGGATCCTTAGGCATGTTTCTCAAATGCCAGTCTATATTTCTATGGAAGAAAATGACTCCCTCTGCTTTGCTGTACATGGATCTATTATCAGTCAGTTGGCAGCTGTCAATGTTGAAGTAAGTTGAGCACATTTTGAAATCATACTTTATACCTAGAGGCCAGAACCACAGCAGGACTATGGGCTTTTCAGTGGGACCTGTGTCCTCATTGGTCTTTTCCTGAGCTAATGTGGATATAGAAGAACCACATGCAGGTGCCGGTGGTTCAAAATATAGAAAGAATGCAACTACACAGCAGATAAGGCCAAGAACAGTGATCTTTGCCAACCAGTGAGTAATACAGACACAAACTGTCATCTGCGGAAACAAACAAATAAAACAGAGGTGATGTCTTTGATAACATTATCATGAGTTCGGTAATTCAAATGAATATTTCCAGACCCATCCAGTTATTGTCCAATCATCACTATAACTACAGGAAGCATGATAAGAATACATTAACTGCAGAAAGAAGCCAGAAGGAGTAATCAGAGAAAACATGGCAAGACCACTGCATCACGATTCAACCCAGGAACCTTCTTATTTTCTTGCTAACCATCACCCTACTTTCGCACACTGAGAGATTACCACTTTGCAACAAAACCAGAAAGCTGTTCTCACCTTTCCACAGTATGATGGCTGGATTAGTCTCCCGTTTGTTATGGCAGTCTTGCATTGGCATACGTAGCATAGAGAGAATTCAGACCCACCCATTTATCTAACAAGATAAACTAGTTGTACAAGACTTTGTAGATCTTGGCGTGAGAATGTGATATACAGTTCCAGCTGGCATCACTCTCTGAAAGAGCAGTGAAACAAGTCACAAGACACAAAGAAGGTAGTTATCATGAAGGAAATAATGCCATGGCAATAATATGCAAATGAACTCAGTGTTCGTTACACATTTTACCCTCAAGTGATCTTAGGGACATTTGGTGCCGTTCCATTTTTTATTTTCAAGCCATTTTGGCTGCGTTGAATGAATACAGCTCAACTTTTCCAGACGATATTAATTTTAAAAATAGAATTGTCCCAGTTCCTTAGATTGTGAAATGGCTAAACTACACAAAAAGCTACTCAGGAGGAAACTGGCCTCAGCAGTAGCATAAACCATAAATTAGGAGACTCTACATTGAAGAGATAGGAGATGCTGTTGACCCCGTACTTCAAGAGGAGAGGGCACCATTCCCAATCTTCAGCTGCTCCAGGAAAACTCAGGATCAGTAAATGTAAGGTTTGCTCAAGACAGAAGTTAAAGAACCTCTTACGGGTTAATAAAGTTTATACAGTTTATACATCTTATAATTTCTTCTGCCATCTGTCTGACTGATTATCAAGCAGATGAGCTGGCAACCAGATAGCTGTTAACCGCTGTGCCACACCCACATTCTGTGAAATGGGACCAGAAGAACCAGACATTGTACTGAGTGATCTAATTTGTTTACAATGGAACTTCTCATCATCAACGGATACAAAGGTCTGACAGAAAGACCCACCTAAAAAAAACTCCCACAAATGCACACAATTTTATTGCAACTTCAAAAGACCAAAAGCTTTTCCCAGACGTGTTGTATGTTTTTAATCAATACATTAATACAGTTAGTATATTGACACAATGTTCACCCTTTATGCCTTTCTACTTTCATACTTTCACAACCCCAAGTGTCTGTGGCCAGTAGAGAACTCCATCATCCAAAGTGTGTCATGATGTTTTGTTTATTTTTTTGGAGTAAAAGTGTTTTCCTTTTAAAGTTACATCATTTAGAATGCCCCGGAAATATACGTCTTGAAATATGCATTCTCCCAAAACTCCTCCCAGAGCTGTCTTACTTTGCTCCCGAAAAGATTTTACAATTTGAATCCCCATAATGTTTCACCAAAAGTCCGATTTCATTATTTGTGTAAAAATGTATTTCAGTATTTCCACAAAAACAACATTGAGTGTGGCAGCACCATCACAGACGTACAGCACTGTACACAAAGTAAAATCACAGAAACAACCACTTGTACAAATCACGCACAACTCGGTACTCATTGGTACTGCTTACATAATGACAAGCTTGACAGATGGCAAGTGCAAACTGATGATTTTCATCAGTAAAATGCCGTCTGATGTCATAATATTGCTGCCAAGTGAAGTATTTTCTATAAGCCTCAATATCCTCATCTAGTTTGAGAAGGAAACCAGCCAGTTCCAAGGCATTTGGAAAATCATTTACATGTATAAAGGAAGTGCCTGGGACAAATTTCTCATAGTTTTTTCTCGGAGGACCCAAAGCTATCGGCACAGTGCCCACTGCAAGAGGACCACTGAATGCTTCTGTAATGTAATCTCTGTGAATTGATTCCTCAAAGGACAGGAAGAATTTGCAGCTACTAATAGTGCGGAAATAGTTTTCACCCTTCAAATCAGCAGAGGAGCTGTTGAAGACGTCCACATTTATGTGTTTGGTGAGTTCTCTGTAGTAGCTGTATTTTTCCCCCGATTTTGTGTTGAGGTCACTGCCCTCCACGATCCAACAAAGCAACCGTTTTTTCTTTGGTGGCACAAACTCTTGATCTGTGTTCTTCTTCACGGTCAGTTGCCAGCGGACATGGATGTCAGCATCCTTTCTGTAGCTCAAGGTCAAATTAAAAAGCGATTCAATGCCTGCTATCTTGCGTGTGTTTGGGGGGGTGTTCATATTTAACCAGATCCACCTTTGAAATTTGGGTCTTGGGGAGGTGGGAAGATTGGAGAGGTCATCTTTGATGTCACTGTGAGATATCACAACTGCCTCAGCTGTTGAGTATAAGGATCTATCATCCGTGAGGTGGCAGTGATCAATGTGTAAAATCTTCTTACAGTCATCCAAATTAAATTTTTTGCTTTCAGGCCAAAACCAGAGTAACACAACAGGCTTGCTGGTCTGTCTTTTTATCAGAGGGTACCTTGGCTCAGTTGCAGCTGATGAACTGCTGTGGAAATTTACTTGTTTTGGGAAAGGATGACATTTTGGAGATGGAATTGACTTATAGTACATTGACAACAGGACCATGATTCCAGCCAGCAGGAGGGCTGTGGTAAACAGGGCTCGGAGAAGAGGAGACACCCTGGGAGCAGAAGCCATATTAACACTGCAAGGAAAGAAGGACACATAATCATAATCATGGCAACACGTTACCACATCTAATTGTTATCATGCATTTTGTCTATTTTAAAGTCTTGCATGTTATCACACCATTCAAGTATAAACTGAGTGGTCAGGATACAGAATAACTAAATGCAGTGCGAAAAGCCAAATGAATGGTCACTTAATTGTTTGGATCCAAATTAGCATAATCCCTACACCACACAAAATATTTCTCTGCTCAATAGTGGTGATTATGTAGGAGCCATATGGTGACTGCTGTTAAAGTCGATAGGTTTCCTAAGATGAACGTGTTCCTGTAATGTGGCTTTGATGCTTGATATCATTGTACAACGTCAAGCCACCTGGTGTGGGTAGTGATGACCTCATACACCTCACACTCACCGGGATTTAAATATACTGTATAGAGAGGACAGCAAGAATCCACTGAACACACAGAAGACAGAATCTATATCTATGTATCTATAGGCACTGAAAACGTTTCAGTCATTTTGAATGTACTGTTAAGATCCCTTTGCAGTTCTCACATTGTTAACATCAAGTAAGACACTGCAGGATAAAAGTCCTGTTACAGTCTTAATGTTAGTGAACTCTGTTCTTTCGTTAAATACATTTTTAAAAATATGTCAAAATGTTAAAACAACTGTTACATGATGAAACCCTGGAGTGTGTGAAGAAAATCAACCGGCTGCTGAAAACAGAAACAGCTGGAAATGGCAGCAAAGTATTATCTCCCTTTAAAACCTATGATGCAACAATAAGAATTCAAACTGTCGGACTCTGCCTTGACATTAGGAATATTATTTAGCTAAACTAAGAAAGTAATCAAATAACACATGAAATACAATCAGACTATTTTAGTTTACGTGCAGAACAGTAACTTTAGATTATATTAACCTCATCATCATCATCATCGATTCTCTCTCTCTCTCTCTCTCTCTCTCTCTCTCTCTCTCTCTCTCTCTC